>LPNX010581753.1:0-73774 GCA_001517045.1 Pseudotsuga menziesii | reverse complement strand
TATATATATATATATATATATATATATATACATATACATATATATAAACTATCAGGTGTAGATCTCTTTAAAAAGCTATCTATACATTCATTTCGAAAATTAAATAATCCATCCAAGAACTTTCAAGGTCTGTAAGCATATAAACAATCTACATTAAAAATACCATAAGTACATGCATTACATCTTAGAAAGAAATCCATATAATATCCATTGTTTTTGCATAACCATAAACCAAGTTGCATAATGCATTATCACAACATAAATCTATCTAAAAAATTCTTCAAGTAACTTTTCTTATAACTATGTATTAACATATAGAGGTTCTATTTAATAAACAAAGGTCATGGTATCGATCCTCACAAGTTACAACCCCTTTGTTTAAAAAAAATTAAAATCCACAATAGGAACAATAATATAAACAAAATACATTACATTACATCATTACCAACAAAGGTCTCAACATTGATTCCCATGGATGTCAAGACCCAAGGAAATGTTATAAATAAACCCATACCCATTATTTATACTTAGAACAATCGAATCCCATAATCATTCTCATACATGCCACGCTAATATGAATTCGTATGCGGGCTATGGTTTATTATTAAAACCATTAAAGATAATTACAGATTAATTAAAATGCCTATGCTAGCAGAGAGGTCATGGGACTCCAGCTACAGCATGGCCTCGGCCGTTAAAATGAATTAATGCAGATTCCATGTTATATAAGGAATAACAAATGTCATCACGGGTCTGCATACCCTGGATACCACGAAAACCACTAACAAACAAGTGCTCACATAAGTCATGGCCTCATCCAAGTAATACTATAATTACTTTACATAGTCGCTACCAATCTAAACCCTACGGTACACTATTGCAGCCTGTGGAAAGGCATATTCCATTGCTAGCATGGCCCATACCCACGTTGTCTATAAATGCATACTCTACATCCGGTAGTACATAGAAAACATTTACAACAAATAATTTAAATAAAATCTATTGCAGCACTATGGGAAGGGTCATTCCATTGAAAACATGGCCTTTTCCCCACACTGTCAAGACATCGTAATTACTCCTTTAACCAACATAATCAATAGAATTTGTGCACAGAGCAACCATCAAGGGTATTCCTTTGTCCATTTAAAGAACCCCAACACTTTTACAAATAGTTCCCAATAAAAATGCAGGAGTAAAATTGCATGAATCACATATCAAGTTTAAACACTGCATTATATCAAAACCATATATCAATTTACACAAGTTTTCCAAATTTCTATACATAATCGCAATTGAAGGCCGAGAGAAAGGTTTTACATAGGGTACGAATGGGCTAGGGCGCCATTGCTTGCAATGGTGCATCCCATGGCTTTTAAAAGCCCAAAACCATATCTAATGAGTTACATAACCAAAATAAACCTTGTACAGAGCTGAATGGCCTGAACATCAAGCCACCACATAAACTCCTCCCCATTGAAAATAAACTAATTCTTTATTCAAGCCCAATGGCGAAATAGAATTCGCTACAGTATAAAACCCCAACCAAACAACCATGCAAAATGTAGCCCTGCCATAGGATCAAAGGTGGACAAGCACAATCTTGATGAGTGGGATTATCGTGGCCACGAATGCAATGCATTGAGCTCGTTGTGTTGTATCCACACTTCTCTCTATCCCCTTTGGCACTTGCAAGTCAACAACCAAATAGGGATGAGAAGTATGCCATCCCTTCCAAACTAAAAACCAACCTAATGTACAAATCACGAGTTTAAGCCGGCTTACCTTCACAAGCCGTGGGTCGCCTCCATGGCCATACCTCTATGTAGATCCAAACAATGAAACCCCAATGTCAAATGCATTAAGCATCCATCGTCAACCAAGTATAATGAGAAGGTCGTGATATTTTCCCACAAGCATTAAATGCACCAGGTTGGAACCCATTATTGTTTTCATAAATCCACTCCCATGGTCACAACTTGCTCCATAGTAATGTTTCATGCCACGCTCCATAGTAATGTTTCATACCATATAAACATCAACACCCCAAACTTTGAACATCAACGTTACCATAATGCTAGGTCTGCACTATGCTAGTATTATCATAATACTTAGTCATATGATGCGCTAGTCAAAAGTTTAATAACCTTGCTTATGATTGTAGATGAGGTTTAGTACATAGGTTAGAGATCAGGGTTTAGCACCATAAATGTTAAGGTGTTTAGGCTTAAGTAGCATGGCATACAAAGTATTCCATGTAAATCTCTCACTTAATAAAATTCAAGTATGATGTCGAACCTTTAACTAACCTGCCAATAATAGAACATAGAAAATGTTAAAAGAGCATATAGTAAAAATGTACATAGCACGATAAGATATTAATGACATCTAATAATGACAAAAGTAAAACCATAATGGAGAATAATTAATACATAGTAAATTTAGCTATAATGGCTAAATTGACGATAACGATAGTTACCAAGTTGGAAAATAAATTCAATAGGTAACGTAATAACTAGCAGCAGGTTATCGATGATCAAGGGTGTTAATACGCTATACATCCAAGTAATATATTGCGTAAGAAAAAGATAAAGGTGCCTTATTTCGATTGAACTAAGTAAGCCTATGTAACCAAGTAATATCTTACCTCTCAGATCGTCATGGGAGAACTAGTCCCTCCACTCCACCAGTTTATCCCCATCAACAAAGTTAAGTTAGTTATACTTAATAAACAGAGTACACAGGTGCAGAAGTAAATCGATGAACTATACAAATCATTACCTTACCGACAATAATAACTAAATGTACAAATAGTTTAAACAACAGAATTAAGATATAGGAAGTAAGAAAACTAATAATCGCTGAATGGGTAGGAGATTCACAAGACATTACGAGTAGTTCTGAAGAGATTGGAAGTTAAGTAGCACATATAATTCTCCAGAAGTAATAATGACCCTCTCAGGCAGTTTTCTACTCGTGTATAAATTTATTTTCTTTTTCAACTTTTGGGGACATTACAAGTGGTATCAAAGCCCAATTTCAAGACTGAGAGACTTATGGGCGTACCAAGCATTCACCCAGAGAAAATAAAGTATGATAAGTAAATTTTGTTACCAACAGAAATTTTTGTTGCTATTAAAAATTGTTGTGTTACAAGAAAATGTTTACAACACTATTCATTTTATGAATACCGAGGGAGAAAAAAGTGAGCAAGAAGAAATGACCACCCCCACTCTAGAGGTGAACTTGGTGGTCGAGCCAAACTCTATTATGCTGAAAAATTTGCAGATCCTCCAAGCAGAACTGAAAAGTTTTAGAGAAGATAGTCTAAATGAAATAAAGGAATACCAAGCTATATATGAAGCATTATTGCGTAAAATGATGGGAGGGAGAACACAAGGTAAACCTACCTAATCCACTAATAGATCCGAAAGAGAATCATACCACGAGTGGGCTAGTATCCCAAGAGAAGCCAAAAAACAAGGTACACTTGAAGCAACTAAAGGAGATCACCACATCCCTGTTAGTGATGACTCACTTTATCTACAGAAAAAGATGCAAAGAAGTGATGATAGTCGTCAGGGGGAGTTTTTAAAAATAAGAGCCTCGGCCTATGAAGGTGAAGTAAATAAGGGAGAAAAGGTTGAAGAATGGTTGGTGGGAATGAGTAAGTATTTTCAGGTTCTGTAGTGCCCCATTTTGTTAGACTCTTTTATTGTTCAACTATATTATTATTTGAGGGCATTTTATTGCAAATGACCCGGTTAAATTTTATAATATATGCTTTGATCGTGGTGATACATTTGGGTACTCACAGATAAATGAAATTTTGTAATGCACCATTGTACTGCCTTGATGGACAGACTATTTCAGTATTAAAATATGTTATGGTTTCAGGGCATTTTGAGTACAAATGGACCGGTGTAATATGATGAATTAAAATGACTTATATATGTATTGATTGTTGTGTCACAATGGTTTCTTATGAATAAATGGAGATTGGTAGATAGATTTATATAATTCAATATGATTGATCCTATAATGTGTGAATGAAATATATGAACAATTTTCATTTCTTACAATATATGGGTAGATGCTTTGACAATTTTCTAGTGTGACAGGGACCCAACTGTGCAATGATACAAGGTGGTGTCAATGCCAAATGAATTTGGGTTTGAGTATAAACATAATATCAGGTGATATAATTTATTTTAATAATATTTTGATTAAATTATGTAGTGCGATTAATTCACGTGATTTTCATGTGTGTAGGCACATGATCTTGGTTCCCAATCGATCCACAAAGGATGATGGGGTTGTACGGAAGAAAGTACAGGTATGGTTAGCACATATTTTCCATGTGGCAGGTTGAAAAGCGAGAGAGGCTTTTACCTGCAAGAGGCATGTTGCGGTGAGGATAGGCCATGGACTCGGTCACTCACGAGGATTAACTGAGGGGCACGCAATGAGGTGTTGGCCGTATTCCTCAGTAACTATGAGTCTCTCTACGGCGTGGATTGGACTGAGTTAACATGGTCTTATCCATCGCACTAACTCCCCACCATGGAAAGTGGGATATTTGAAGGGCATGAAGATGATCATGGCACCCTTGATATCACCTGGAGAAACAAAAGAAATTATTAAACTATAAGGTTGTAAATAAGTAATAACTAAACAATAAACTTATGACTTGAAAATAAACTAATGGGAAGTGCAACCTTATGAAACAAAAATTGAAAAGAAATTTAAAAAGAAAAAAAGAAAAAAAAAGAAATCATCATAAACAAAATAAAAGAAGATAAAGTAAATTCTAAATAGAAACACATTGCACACACAAAAATAGCAAATCAAAAGTAAAAATCTAGGAGTCATATAAATAAAATTCAGGAATGGTTAGGTAAAGAAATCCTAAATTAGCAGATTGCATAAATGAATATGACATTACATAAATGCATATGGCAAAAGATCCGTTGAAATAAAACAAAAATGAATTCGAAATAAGAAAATAATAATAATAATAATAATAATAATAATAATAATAATTTTACATTATGCATAAATCTCAAAAAAAGAACGATATAAATAAAGGGGTAGGGTTTGAGTATGGCGATGCTTTTTACCCTAATGTTGGACAGATGATAGAAGGCAGAGGCGGATGGTGGCTGTAGAGAGTTTGGTTCATTAGGTGTGAAGGGGATTGGGAGGCCCTGAGTGATTCTACACATGTTGATCGTGCTAGAGTACTTCTTCCTGCAACCCCATTCAGCTCGGGGGTCCTTGGGGAAGGAGAGTACCCATTGGAATGGTAGGGAGGTCAACCGGTGGATCTCTTGTGATTGGGAACTGATCGACAATCGTGGGAACCCGACAAAGTTCGTGGTGTGGCAACCTCAGAAGGAACAAGCCTGCACAAAGAAACTCAGGTTTTTATGGATTGTTAAATTGTTGTTATAATTCTTGAAATGCATTGTTAAAGATCCATGAATGGGCATTTGTATTTTATTGCAGACCCATGTCTGTATTTCTTTATCGATCTAGATTGTATTTTAGATCTGTCTCTGTAGTTTATTATAGAACTGGATCTTTATTTCAGATCTGTGTTGTATTTTATTATAGATATGGATTTATATTTAGATCTGTAATTGCATTTTATTTTAGATTTGTAATTGTATTTTATTATAGATCTGGGTTTATATCTTAGATCTGTGTTTGCATTTTATGCCAGTATTTTTATGAGATCTGGATTTAAATTTCTGTTTATATGCCTGGGTGGCTGCACTTAGATTTCTGTCTATATTTCTGCATGCGTTTGTTTTTGTCTTTATTCCGGCATACATATTTTTATGAATGGCATATCAAGGAATATCATTAAGTCTACATGCGCTTTGCATTTGTGTTATTTTTCCACATACTTATTTGTAAATGACGAATCGGGAAAAATCACTAAAGTTGCAAATGCTTGTATTTTATTGGAAGGATTAAGATTTATGCATGCGTTTTTATTTATTTTATTCTGGCATATATTTGTTGGTGAACGAAGGATCCAGAAAGATCGTTAAGGCTGCAAATGCTTGTATTTTATTGAAAGGGATTAATAGTTTTGCATGTGTGTGTATTTTTTTTATCTGGCAATCTGGAGTGTGTATTGTATCTCTTTTCGTTTTTTATGCCCAATAATTCTGATCAGATCTGTAATTCTATATTAAGTCACGCCTGCGATATCATATCTTGGACCTCCAAGTGGTTTGCAAACGATTTCATATATGGAAATATATATTTATATTCTTGTAGGAACTTTTTCTGATGATTCATGTTTGGAATGTGATCCTTTCTTTCCTTGGAAATATAAACTCAACTCACAGTAGTTAGAATCTTTAGTTATAGGTTATTTATTTTGTCTGAAATACCCTTTTTTTATTTAAGCCAAATAAATGGTTGTTTATACACCATCGCTTTAGATCTAGAAGTGTATCAGGGATGTCTACGATTTGGATGCTCTCGGCTTCCATTTTCTTTATTAAAATAAATAAATGGTTGTTTATGCACCATCGACTTGGATCTGGAAGTGTATCTTTGATGCCTGCGATTTTGATGTTCTCTGCCTCAATTTTTCTATTAAACTAAATGAATGTGTGTTTACACACCTGCGATTTAGATATCTGTATTTTATATGATGAAGTGGCTATGTTTTGCATAAAACCTCCCTTGTCATCCCCTTTAGTGGAAATGAATATTTTAAAATCCTAAATTTATAGAAATCCATGTGGACTCTTCATTATTTTAATAGGTTTACAAATTTCAACGATACGACCTGTGATGTAGACTCTATCGTGCCTGTCTTTCAATGTCTTTAAAAAATGCACTGAAGTTATAGTTGGTTAATGTTCCCAATTTGGCTGAGAAATTGTGATCCAATCTCTGTCATGCTTTGCATTCGATTCTTGTTTTGTTTGTCTTAGATATTGTATTGCTGAATAATAGATCTGATCTCTGTTTCTGCATTACATTTGATTTTAGTTTGATTGGCTTAGGTGTTGATGAATACCAGGTCTGATCCCTGTTTGAGCATTACATTCGGTTATAGTTTTAAATATAGCTTATGTGATTATTTGAAAAATCATAACCTAGTATATTAGTAAACATCTCCTCTGCGATTTGAATGCTATTTGAGAAGTTGAGTTACATATTTACTATCAGCTTTTTATTAGAAGGATCTAGGAATTACATCTGAATATATATTGTAAAAATATTCCTTGCTATTTGAATGTTGTTTGAGAAAACGATAACAGAAGGAACAACGAGAACAAAGAAGACGCCAGGCACAACAGGCCAGATAGAAATAGAGAAGAGCCAGCACCCCCACCAAGCAAGTAGACGAAAGGATAGAATGCAAGTAAACAAACAACCAAGAATGAACAGGGAGATAGCGCAGCGATAAAGGCAAGCAGGCTTGTGTAGCCAGCTAGGAGTTAAATAAATAGATATGATGACGCCGAGGAGTTGTGTATTTACTATCGACGTTTGATTGGAAGGATCTATGTACTAGATTTGTATATTTATATTGTAAAAAAATTATTCCTTACGATTTGAGAGTTGAGTTCATGTATTTACTAGACTTGACTGCGTTTGATTAAAAATAAGATACGTAAGGATTGTGGTAAGCATTTCCATTTGAAATCTTTTGTTTTATAATAGATGTAGATGTATTATAAGGATACCGATCTTTTATATATATATATATAAGATAACCATTACTTTGATTATACCATGATTACGGTCTTTATATATTGGAAACCTTTTAATGAATATGTATAAGTTATGAAACTTGGAAAAGTATAGTATATGATATGTTTTATTATAAACCTTTTTATGAATAATTATATGTTATGAAACTTGCATAAATCTAATAGAACTATCCTTATGTATTGCAAACATTTCCATGAATAAGTATATATGTTTTGAAACTTGCATTAATAGTTTTTTATAATAGGATCTTGTATAAAAAAAATAAAAAAAATAAAAATTATGTGTATTTTCCTTGTTAATAGACCTTAGGATGATAGGGAGCGCTACACATGGTATCAGAGCCAAGTTCTAACTCTAGGACCTTGGTCTCATTTCTCTTTAAGTTATTTTTGTTTATTTTTATTCTGTAGTGATTGGAAACTAATATGTGAACTATTCACCTTGCAAACTCAGGAAGCATGGATGCTAGGGGAAGAAGAGTAAGGAGAGGTAGAAGTGCTAGGGGACGTGGTACACCACCTATTTTGCAGCCTTCACCTCCACGTGATCTACCGGTAGCAGAAGAACCGACCCATATACCTGCACGTGAAGTGATGAATATGATGCGTTCATTCCAACGGATGTCTGAGGCATTGATTAGTTGATTAGACCAAGAGGATAGAGATGCCATAGCACATGTAGAAGGATCTCGGCAACCACCGAAGGAAAATGCTCAAAGAGAACTTGAGAAAGTGAAATTTCAAGAATTTTGGGGCGCACCTGATGGCATTGCAGCTGAAGCATGGCTTGAGGAGAACATGTCCATGTGCTTTGCATTAGACGATTATACCTCAAACATGAAAGTGCACATGGAGATATTGCAACTTAAGGGAAGCGCACTGCTATGGTGGAAGACCTTGTTGCCGCAGCTTGGAATTGAAATAACAGAGGTCTCTTGGGAAATATTTGAAGAATGTTTTCGAGAACGTTACCTATCGGAAGAGTTTATTGAAAGACAATTGAATGAATTTAATTCCTTGAGGCAAGGAGTTCGATCAGTCCCAGAGTATGAAGCTAAATTTATGGAACTAATGAGGTATGCTCCACATTTGAGTACGGAGAAGTTGCGAGTAAATAAATTTGTGTATGGGCTCAACTTCAACATCAGGGAAAAAATACATATATTGATGCCACGTACCTTGCACGAAGCAGTGCAAAAAGCTATCATAGCTGAGGAAGAGCTTGTAGGAGGTGGACAGTCTCGACCACCTTGACCTTCAGGAGCAGTGGTACAAAGACCAGGAATACAGTTAGCTAGTGCTTCGAGACCAGCAACCGGATGCCAAAATTCATTTAAGAGTCCCACAGCAGGGAGTCAGAGACATGCACCCGGTGGCCAAAGACCACCATATAGGCCACCAATGCAGTCACAATATCAGAGTGGAAATCCAGTAGCGCAGCACCCCCAGTATAGCAATGGATCTACTTTTACTCAATCGAGTGTCCAAAGGTTGGCCCCAAAAAGGGGGTGTTGGACTTGTGGAGAACCACATTTCCAGAGAGAATTTCCGCAAGCCAAGATAGATTCTAGTTAGGGAAAGGGTCAGACTACAGTTGGAGACTTGGGAAAGGCTCACCGAATCCATGCTGTAGTCAACAACCGCGGGGCAGAACATCAGTCAACCGTGCTAGAGGCGACAGGTAAAATAAATGGTATGAAATTTTCTCTTTCAGTATACCCAGGAGCAACTGAAAGTTTTATTTCTTATGAAGCATTGTCTAGATGTAAGGTGATAGCAAGCAAGCAAGATGATTTTAACATAGTTGAAATGGCATCGGGTATCACTCAAAGAGTAGGAGAATTGGTCAAGGATTGTGAGGTAGACTTGGGAATGTGTGTTACAAAAGTATCCCTTTATGCTACAGCATTAGGATCCTATGATATTATCTTAGGGATGGATTGTTTAGAAACCCATTCAGCTATGTTAGACTGTAAGGAGAAAAATCTAATATTCATAGATGATTTCGGGCATAAGAGAATCCTAATAGGGACTAGAAGAGGGGTATCATTAAGGTTCATTTCAGCATTGCAATTGAAAAAGAGCATGCATAAGGGATGTGAGTTGTATGCGGTGGTAGTAATGAATAACAAGAAAGACACTATCGATGTAAGTCAACACCCCATACTGTCCCAGTTTGTGGATGTATTCCCTGATTAATTACCTGGATTACCACCTAAGAGGGAGATTGAGTTCACTATCAAACTTAAGCCAGGAACCGAACCGATATCTAGAGTACCCTATCGTATGACGACACCCGGGTTACAAGAATTACAAATACAACTTCAAGATCTTTTAGATTTAGGTTTCATTCGCCCTAGTATATCACCTTGGGGAGCACCAGTGATATTCGTGAAGAAGAAGGATGGTTCATGGAAACTTTGCATTGACTATCGTCAATTGAGCAAAGCAACCATAAGGAATCAATATCCCGTACCAAGAATTGACGATCTATTTGATCAGATGAAAGGGGCAACAATATTTTCGAAAATAGATCTAAGGTCGGGATACCGTCAACTAAGAATCAGAGAAAAAGATGTACCAAAGACTGCATTTAAAACTCGATATGGACATTTCGAGTTTGTTGTAGTCCCATTTGGGTTGACGAATGCATCTGGAGTTTTCATGAACTTGATGAATAATGTATTCAGAGAGTACTTGGATAAATTTGTGCAAGTGTTTTTAGATGATATCCTTATTTACTCAAGGCCGCAAGACTTATGTTTGAGAGAGCGCAAGCTATATGCCAAACTATCAAAGTGTTGCTTCTTCCAGCCAGAAATTCATTATTTAGTACATGTTATAACTGGGGATGGTATAGCGGTGGATCCCGCAAAGATTGAGGCCATTCTTGAATGGCCAGCACCGAAAAATGTACATGAGGTGCGTAGTTTTATGGGATTAGCGGGGTATTATAGAAGATTTGTAGAAGGATTCTGAAAAATTGCAAGCCCAATTACGGAGTTACAGAAGAAGAACAAGAAGTTCATATGGACAGAATGATGTGAGGAGGAATTCACAAAGCTTAAGTAGTTGTTAACGACGGCTCCAGTTCTTAAGGTACCAGATATGGATAAAGACTTCTTAGTGTGTACAGATGCATCGAAAGAAGGTCTAGGAGGTGTTTTGATGCAAGAAGGTAGGGTGATAGCTTACTCTTCAAGGAAACTTAGACCTCATGAGGAGAACTATGGAACACATGATTTAGAGCTTGCTGCTGTGGTTTATGCTTTGCGTTTATGGAGACACTATCTGGTAGGAAGGAAATTCGAGTTAAAGACAGATCACCATGGGTTACAATATATTTTTACCCAAAGCGACCTCAATGCTAGACAAAGGAGGTGGTCTGAATTAATGAGCAAATATGATTTTGAAATATCGTACATCAAGAGGACGATGAATAAGGTGGTGGATGCTCTAAGTCGAAGGCCTCGTATCTTTTCCCTAGTGCCCTTAAAAACAAATTTACGGGAAAAGATATTGAAATTACAATTGGAAGATGAGTGGTATAGAGAGGTTAAGACCAAGTTAGAAAATGAGGTATTGAAGAACCCAAAGTATGAAGGGTATGTGTTTGAGGAAGATGGATGATTGTGATATAACAAGAGAATTTATGTAGCATTCAAGGAATAAGTTCAAAATTTGATCTTGTCATAGGCTCACAGGGCTGTGTATATGGAACACCCTGGGGTTAAGAAGATGTACGCAGATTTAAAACCGTTATTTTATTGGAGTGGAATGAAGAAGGATGTAGTTATCTTTGTGGCAAGGTGCCTAGAATGTCAATTGGTCAAGGCTAAGCATAGGCATCCCGCGGGATTACTACAACCACATGTAATCCAGGAATCAAAATGGGAGGTTATATCAGGGTGATTCCATGAAGATGGGTAACACTTTTTGGCCAAATTTGGCGATGAAAACCTGATTTTTTACTCATGTGCTAGATATAAGCCCTCAAAACGCATATATGCCATGTGAATTTTGACTTGCAGTAAAAAAACAAATTGTAGAATATTATGTTTGCTTCATAATGATATTTTTAAAAAAATATTCCGATGTCATTTAATGTGTGAATTTTTGCATTTAATCAACTGTGTGACCTTAAAAATTTGAAGAAGCTAATAAGTGGCTTGTGTCCACGTAGAGTAATTCAATCTTGCATTAATAATTTTAAAAATATATATATATGAGCATGATCTACATAAAATGCAGTGTGATGTGCATATTTTTTTGTTAATTTTTCTCGCATTATACAATTATTTATTATTTTTCGAAAGTGACCACATTCGATTTCAGCATCGTTTTAAACACATATTTGTCCACGTAAAGGAATTTTTTCTATTTTTTCAAAAAGTGAAAAACCAAAGATACCCTTTTGAAGAGGACACGTCGATATGTGATGTGTGCATTTTTAAGAATTTTTTGGCTGTGTATTTTTAACTCTCCGGATTGTTCTTTGAGCTGCTTCGAAGTTGCAGTGTGGTTTTCTAAGTATAAGTTTTAGAAGTAATTAAAAAATAAATATCATATGAATGCCAAAATGAGTGTATGATACCTAAATGGATAGAAGATTTGTTGGTGAATCTATCGGTATCAACTCCGCTCAGTTATGTGCTAGGAATGGCAGGGTTTACACCTCTGCAAGGCACAGGAAATTTTCCATTTGTTTGAATGTGGGTTAAGTCTGTTTTTTTAAGCCCTCGACCGAGGTATGAACCTCGAACGAGGTATCTAAATACCTCGGTCGAGGTATTTAAATACCTTGACCGAGGGTTTGTAAAGCCCGCAATACCTCAGTCGAGGGCTTGATAATACCTCGGTCGAGGTATTAAGAACTCGGTCGAGGGCTTAGCAAGCCCTCGACCAAGGTGCGTTTTTCTATTTTTGCCAAAATGCGCTTGCCAAAAAGTGTTACCCAGGTCCGTGGATTCACCCATCAATGGATTTTATTGTTGGGTTACCAATGACTGCAAGAAGACATGACTCTATTTTTGTGGTCGTAGATACTTTAACTAAGAGTGCGCATTTTGTACCTGTAAAGACTACCTATCAAGCACTAGAGATTACAATATTATTTATAAATGAAGTTGTGAGGTTACATGGTGTACCTCGCAAGATAATTTCAGATAGAGGGCCAGTATTCACTGGAAGATTTTGGACAAGTTTCCAAGCCGCTTTGGGGACAAATTTTAGTACATCATATCACCCTGAGACAGATGGCCAGACAGAAAGGGTGAACCAAGTCTTGGAAGACATGTTACGTATGTATGTGATGGATCAACAAAAGCGTTGGGAGGAATATCTACAGTTGGTTGAGTTTGCTTACAACAATAGTTATCAAAGCTCTATTAAGATGGCACCATTTGAATTCTTATATGGGAGGCCGTGCAAAACCCCGTTGAGTTGGGATCGTTTGGAAGATAGAGTCCTTGTAGGACCAGAATTGATTCAAGAGATGGAAGAACAGATGACAAATATTCATGCACGGTTAAAGGAAGCACAGGATAGACAAAAGAGTTATGCTGATGCACATAGAATCGATAGGAGTTATGAAGTAGGTGATAAAGTATTCCTTCGGGTTAGGCCACAAAAGAGCTCAATTAAATTTGGGAAGGGAGCTAAATTATCATCGCGTTTCGTAGGACTGTTTGTGATACTCGAGAAGTTGAGACCGGTTGCCTATCGTCTTGCATTGCCATCATCATTGAGTCGTATGCATAATGTTTTTCATGTTTCTATTTTGCGTCATTATATTTCAGATCCTTCTCATGTTATAAATTTGAGTAACTTGCAGATATCAGACGATGGGGTCTTGAAGGCCGAACCAATCCATATACTAGACCGACGAACTCCACAGCTTTGGCGTCGATTAGTCGACTAGGTAAAGGTCCAATGGGATAACTATAGTTCTAACTCAGCTACTTGGGAGGATGCATCCGAAATGCACCAGAAGTTTCCTTACTTGTTTTGAAAACTTCGGGACGAAGTTTCTTGAAGAGGGGGTGTATGTAGTGCCCCATTTTGTTAGACTCTTTTATTGTTCAACTATATTATTATTTGAGGGCATTTTATCGCAAATGACCCGGTTAAATTTTATAATATATGCTTTGATCGTGGTGATAAATTTGGGTACTCACAGATAAATGAAGTTTTGTAATGCACCATTGTACTGCCTTGATGGACAAACTATTTCAATATTAAAATATGTTATGGTTTTAGGGCATTTTAAGTACAAATGGCCCAGTTTAATATCATGAATTAAAACGACTTATATATGTATTGATTGTTGTGTCGCAATGGTTGCTTATGAATGAATGGAGATTGGTAGATAGATTTATATAATGCGATATGATTGATATTATAATGCGTGAATGAAATATATGAACAATTTTCATTTCTTACAATATATGGGTAGATGCTTTGACAATTTTCTAGTGTGACAGGGACCCAACTGCGCAATGATACAAGGTGGTGTCAATGCCAAATGAATTTCGGTTTGAGTATAAACATAATATCAGGTGATATAATTTATTTTAATAATATTTTGATTAAATTGTGTAGTGCGATTAATGCACATGGTTTTCATGTGTGTAGGAACATGATCTTGGTTCCCAATCGATCCACAAAGGATGATGGGGTTGTACGGAAGAAAGTACCGGTATGGTTAGCACATTATTTCCATGTGGCAGGTTGAAAAGCAAGAGAGGCTTTTACCTGCAAGAGGCATGTTTTCGTGAGGATAGGCCACGGACTCGGTCACTCACGAGGATTAACTGAGGGGCGCACAATGAGGTGTTGGCCTTATTCCTCAGTATCCATGAGTCTCTCTACAGCGTGGATTGGACTGAGTTATCATGGTCTCAGCCATCGCACTAACTCCCCACCATGGAAAGTGGGATATTTGAAGGGCATGAAGACGATCATGGCACCCTTGATATCACCTGGAGAAACAAAAGAAATTATTAAACTATAAGGTTGTAAATAAGTAATAACTAAACAATAAACTTATGACTTGGAAATAAAGTAATGGGAAGTGCAACCTTATGAAATAAAAATTAAAAAGATATTTTAAAAAAAAAAGAAAAAAAAAGAAATCATCATAAAAAAAATAAAAGAAGATAAAGTAAATTCTAAATAGAAACACATTGCACACACAAAAATAGCAAATCAAAAGCAAAAATCTAGGAATCATATAAATAAAATTCAGGAATGGTTACGTAAAGAAATCCTAAATTAGCAGATTGCATAAATGAATATGACATTACATAAATGCATATGGAAAAATATCAGTTGAAATAAAACAAAAATGAATTCGAAATAAGAAAAAAATAATAATGATAATAATAATTTTACATTATGCATAAATCTCAAAAAAAGAACGATATAAATAAAGGGGTAGGGTTTGAGTATGGGGATTCTTTTTACCCTAATGTTAGACGAATGAGAGAAGGCATAGGCAGATGGTGGCTGTAGAGAGTTTGGTTCATCAGGTGTGAAGGGGGTTGGGAGGCTCTGAGTGATTCTACACACGCTGATCGTGCTAGAGTACTTCTTCCTGCAACCCCATTCAGCTCGGGGGTCCTTGGGGAAGGAGAGTACCCATTGGAATGGTAGGGTGGTAAACCGGTGGATCCCTTATGATTGGGAATTGATCAACGTTCGTGGGAACCCGACAAAGTTCATGGTGTGGCAACCTCAGAAGGAACAAGCCTGCACAAAGAAACTCAGGTTTTTATGGATTGTTAAATTGTTGTTATAATTCTTGAAATGCATTGTTAAAGATCCATGAATGGGCATTTGTATTTTATTGCAGACCCATGTCTGTATTTCTTTATAGATCTAGATTGTATTTTAGATCTGTCTCTGTAGTTTATTATAGAACTGGATCTTTATTTCAGATCTGTGTTGTATTTTATTATAGATCTGGATTTATATTTTAGATCTGTAATTGCATTTTATTTTAGATCTGTAATTGTATTTTATTATAGATCTGGGTTTATATCTTAGATCTGTGTTTGCATTTTATGCTGGTATTTTTATGAGATCTGGATTTAAATTTCTGTTTATATGCCTGGGTGGCTGCACTTAGATCTCTGTCTATATTTCTACATGCATTTGTTTTTGTCTTTATTTCGGCATATATTTTTTATGAATGACAGATAAAGGAAGATCATTAAGTCTACATGCGCTTTGCATTTGTGTTATTTTTCCACATACTTGTTTGTAAATGATGAATCGGGAAAAATCACTAAAGCTGCAAATGCTTGTATTTTATTGGAAGGATTAATATTATGCATGCGTTTGTATTTATTTTATTCTGGCATATATTTGTTGGTGAACGATGGATCCAAAAAGATCGTTAAGGCTGCAAATGCTTGTATTTTATTGAAAGGGATTAATAGTTTTGCATGTGTGTGTATTTTTTTTTATCTGGCAATCTGGAGTGTGTATTGTATGTCTCTTCATTTTTGATGCCCAATAATTCTAATCAGATCTGTCGTTCTATATTAAGTCACACCTGCGATATCATATCTTGGACCTCCAAGTGGTTTGCAAATGATTTCATATATGGAAATATATATTTATATTCTTGCAGGAACTTTTTCTGATGATTCATGTTTGGAATGTGATCCTTTCTTTCCTTGGAAATATAAACTCAACTCGCAGTAGTTAGGATCTTTAGTTATAGCTTATTTATTTTGTCTGAAATACCCTTTTTTTATTTAAGCCAAATAAATGGTTGTTTATACACCATCGCTTTGGATCTAGAAGTGTATTAGGGATGTCTACGATTTGGATGCTCTTGGCGTCCATTTTCTTTATTAAAATAAATAAATGGTTGCTTATGCACCATCAACTTGGATCTGGAAGTCTATCATTGATGCCTGCGATTTTGATGTTCTCTACCTCAAATTTTCTATTAAACTAAATGAATGTGTGTTTACACACCTGCAATTTAGATATCTGTATTTTATATGATGAAGTGGCTCTGTTTTGCATAAAACCTCCTTTGTCATCCCCTTTGGTGGAAATGAATATTTTAAAATCCTAAATTTATAGAAATCCATATGGACTCTTCATTATTTTAATAGGTTTACAAATTTCAACGATATGACATGCGATGTAGACTCTATCGTGCCTGTCTTTCAATGTCTTTCAAAAATGCACTGAAGTTATAGTTGGTTAATGTTCCCAATTTGGCTGAGAAATTGTGATCCAATATCTGTCATGCTTTGCATTCGATTCTTGTTTTGTTTGTCTTAGATACTGTATTTCTGAATAATAGATCTGATCTCTGTTTCTGCATTACATTTGATTTTAGTTTGATTGGATTAGGTGTTGATGAATACTAGGTCCGATCCCTGTTTGTGCATTACATTTGGTTATAGTTTTAAATATAGCTTATGTGATTATCTGAAAAATCATAACCTAGTATTTTAGTAAACATCTCCTCTGTGATTTGAATGCTATTTGAGAAGTTGAGTTACATATTTACTATCATCTTTTTATTAGAAGGATCTAGGAATTACATCTGAATATATATTGTAAAAATATTCCTTGTTATTTGAATGTTGTTTGAGAAAACGATAACAAAAGGAACAACGAGAACAAAGAAGATGCCAACCACAACAGGCCATATAGAAATGGAGAAGAGCCAGTGCCCCCACCAAGCAAGTAGACGAAAGGATAGAATGCAAGTAAGCAAACAACCAAGAATGAAGAGGGAGATAACGCAGCGATAAAGGCAAGCAGGCTTGTGCAGCCAGCTAGGAGTCCAATAAATAGAGATGATGACGCCGAGGAGTTGTGTATTTACTATCGACGTTTGATTGGAAGGATCTATGTATTAGATTTGTATATTTATATTGTAAAAAAAATATTCTTTACGATTTGAGAGTTGAGTTCATGTATTTACTAGACTTGACTGCGTTTCATTAAAAATGAGATACGTAAGGATTGTGGTAAGCATTTCCATTTGAAATCTTTTGTTTTATAATATATGTAGATGTATTATAAGGATACCGATCTTATATATATATATATATATATATATATATATATATATATAAAAGATAACCATTACTTTGATTATACCATGATTACGGTCTTTATATATTGGAAACCTTTTAATGAATATGTATAAGTTATGAAACTTGGAAAAGTATATTATAGGATATGTTGTATTGCAAACATTTCCATGAATAAGTATATATTTTTTGAAACGTGCATTAATATTTTTTGATAATAGGATCTTGTATAAAAAAAAAATTATGTGTATTTTCCTTGTTAATAGACCTTGGGATGATAGGGAGCACTACAGGTTCATAACTCTTCAAGTGTGATGTAGGATAGGCTTGCCATCTACAACCTAAATGGTAAGTTAGTAAGATGGTGGTGATATTTAAAGCACACCAAGAAAGATGAGCCGCAAGAAATAAGATGGGAAAATTTTTGAAATATTTTCCAAGAAAAATACATGTCAGAAAGGTTCTTTGATAGTAAGGTAAAAGAGTTCCATGAACTCCACATGGGTTCCATGACTATGGATGCATTTATAATTAGACTTCTGGATCTACTACATTATGTACCATATATCAAAGAAGAAAAGGTGAATATACAACAATTCCTTCGATGTCCTCCTCCCAGTTTTTAGGATAGGATTGAATTTGACATGCCAAAGACACTCGATACTACACTACAAAAGGCTAAACTCTATTATGAGCATGGGCAGTTATGGCAAGAAAACCAGAACCAAAACAAAGAAATGTCTAGAAACTTTTTGGATAACTACAAGCCTGGGACAAACTTGCAGCCTTATAGAAAGCAGAATAACAACTTTTAAGTGAACAAGAACTTAAACAAAACTTGTATGAAGCCTTATGTACCATCTCCTAATGGTAATACACAAATGGTGAGTGGAGACAATGCTACCCCTTTAGCAATCAAGTGCTATAAGTGCAACGGACCGCATTATGCCTGAGATTGTAAGAGCAATAACAATGGAGTCTTGCATAATCTGCAAGAAGAACCTGTCGTTGAGGATTGTTTGCTGGAAAAACTATCCTAGGCCAACTTATAGAAAGATATCCCACACACTTGACTTAATGCAATCTTCTATATGTTTAAAGTAATTGTCCTTCACAGGATCAAGGCCCTGCTACTTGTATGATGTGCTCTTAGAATAGAGAGTCTCTTTAAGGTGGGTGTGTGTCAATTTTACTCAAACGAAACTGCTAAAGTATCATATAAATTTAACCTAATGACTAACTAATGCTAAAGATTATCTTAAGCTAAATGCATAAAATAGTAGCTCCTAATTCGATTCTATGATAACCTAAATGCAGACTACTTATCTGAGCCAAGAGTATGATTTAAAATTAATATTAATTCAGCTTGCATTTAAAATATAAACATATAATAATTTAAATTGAAGAATGGTCTCACAATCAAACTATTACATGATAATAAAAAACTTAAAACCTCTTACAAATTAACGGATTAAGATCACAAAAAAAATGTTAGATGCTTTTAATTCTGCAAACTAAATCAATATCAGTTGATAGATAAAATGCAACAGAAATCACTATCTTTCAAAATTATTTTTAAAAGACTTTGATCATAATAAATGAAGCATAAACTAAAATCAAAGTTTACAGATTGCTTCAATCCCAGAGAAGGTACTCATGAACAAAACAAGTAATCTTGTTCAATTACTCCATAAAATAAATTTTACAAAGCTATGAGAATAAGTTCCAATGTCCATTTAAAGCACCATAGCTTCAAAAGAGTTTTGATGTATCAGCCTTAGGAAACAACTCTCTCTCTGGTTCCATGAGAAAAACTCAGTTTTGCATAGGAATAAGAAAACAAAATAGAAAGAGAAGCATAGTCATCTCTCTGGTTTATGGAGACCATCCCTAACAGAGAAACATATAGAAAAATGGAAAAATAAGTTAATCCAGTTTCCTAGAGCGTTCCCCCTCCTTTCTCCTATAGAAAATTGTTGCTTAAATAGACAATGGATCACCGACGGAAACTCAACTAAATTTTTTAGTTGGATGCACCTATGATAAACATGTTCAAATCCACTCATATATCTCCCATATTCTTCATTGTTTTGACTAAATTGATGACTCAACTAAATGAGTCTGTTTTGCAAAAAACCCATGTCTCAGAATTTGTTATTTCACCATGATTTGGTACCAGTTTGCTGCTGAAGTTTGCCTCTTTCTACTGATGCATGATCCAACTTTTATTATTTTCTTGACAGTTCTGTAGCTTCTACCACGTATTAAAACATTTAAAATCTTCAACATCTCCCAATCTAGCGATGACGTTTTTATTTATAGGCCCAGTGAGCACAAAATTTTATTGCATGGACAATTCTCTTATAGCGTCGATTCAAGCTTTCACTTTCATTATGCATAACAAAAACATTCATTAGACAAAAATAAATAAAGGAAATACAATGAAAACAAAAAAGAATATTAGATTGTGAGAGTCTCCCTTTTCATCAAGCTTTATGATATTAAATATTTATCTCATCGATTCCCTGGTTTCATAACCTTAAACTCAACAATGTAGTAGCATATTTGCAAGTTGTTGAAGTTTAATATTTCAATGTTAAATAGCTTTGATCTCCTTTGACTTATCTGTTGTAACGTGTCCAATAATTTGGTACCTTAATGTAAGTCATCCTTCACCAAACTCTTGTGATGTTTCTTAAGATAGAAGAAATCTGTAACACTATTTAATAAAAACTAATTGCGGCAAAACTTAGTGTACATGCTTTAATTTTACAAAGTAACTTGCATTCTGGCATCTTTCTTGTTAGATGGTGTAACCGTATTTTATGTAATTGGCATGAACTATCTCCGAGACTATCGAGGAGTAATAACAAGTCTTCAATTATCACTTAGATATAGTGGGAAGCTCCTAGTTTGGTTCGATCTTGATAATTCTTGATAATACCTAAGCTCAGTGAAATGAGGATTCTAGAGTGCTATGATCTCCAAGCTTTTCCGTGGTTTATTTCAAACTGAAATAATGCCAATTGTGATTTCATGATCACTTATCTCTCTAAACATATTCCCTTTAATGAAACTGTGTCTTTCCTTTGTTGTCCTTGATATAAATATCCTTGAAATATGTTGAAAATCACACGAACTAATATTTTTATCATGCAGTGAATTAATACATCTATTGTTGTAGACCTTGACGTGGCTACTTTTCTTCATATGGCACTGAAACGTCGCAGCATGATAGTGTCTACCTCCTGTGTAATTCTGCAATTTAGTAAGAATGAAGATTGACTTAGTTCAATATTGACCACAATTTTATTTTTTTATCTTTTCTTTTGAAAAATGTAATTTCAGCCCGTCATTCCATATATAATGTAGTGGATTTCCATCTAATTTGGTTATGGAGATCTATATTTAAGAGACATGCCATTTTTTAATTTCGCAATATTTTGTTTCATTATGTTTCCATATATAAGGGTGATGACATAAAACACTTATGAAGGAAATTTTTTGAAATAACACGTGAAGCATTATAAATATCTTCGCGTTTCAAATGAAACAAAATTCCATCATAAAAAGGCAACCATCAATTCTTTTTCATGTAATGAAACGTGTATATTTTAATCACTAGAATTCTAATATTTTATTTATATGTAATTAATAAAAAGAATTCCAAATTCATTTGTATCAAATTTTATGCAAAAGAAAAGATCTTGTTAAGAGGCAATATGTTATACCACAACATTAACTATTTTGAGAAAGAAACGAAAAAAACAATCTAATCATATCATCAAAATGAAACTCATGTATTTAATGTTCAATCTAAAAATGATAGTTTTTAGAATAATATACTTACGTTATAAAAGTTAGAAAGTGTATAAAGTATTATAATGTAAGTGATTTCATAAATAATTAAATGAAACAGTTTATTCTGGATGAAAGTGAATGTTTAGTAAAAATTCAGAAATTCTCTCTATTTGAGAATGATTAGTTCACCTCCACTCTTTTAAGACATGAATGGAAAACATAAGATTGAGTGTTTTGTTAATTTATCATGATTCCGCATTGGTAAGACTATCAAAAGATCAAGATAAATCAATTCAAATGAGCCAAAACATAGAAAAAATCATATGCAAGTGTTGTTCAACCATGAAAACCAAGTCAAGAGAACGAAACACAAATAGTTAATGACTCAAAGGAGATCATTAAATGACTAACCAAATCAAGTAAGAAAACTAAACACTAAGTATTTACAAAATTCAAATGGAGTCCCTTTATTTTGTGAAAATTAAGGGGAGTTGTTGGGGTGCCAACAAATGGATACATGCCGGGTGGACCAATTATCTCTGCAAAATAATTCTAAACCTTAAATAATATAAGAGAAATAATGATAAAGGCCTCTTCAAAGGTCGATTTCCCAATCACATAACTTAATCATACCATTGGCTTATATATGTAAATATTGAACCAAAACTTTCAAAATCAATCAAACTATCTCTACCATTATCCAAAATCTTATAAAGATAAATGATTATTCTAGAAATGCAGCAAGAAAATTTTCCAAGGTATTAGTTTCTCTTAACCAAAACAAGTCAAAGAACACATAGTATATAGGTATGACCTCAACACCAAAGGATAAACCTTTTTAACCTTACTTAGATGCTTGTATCCCATCCACTAGATATAGATAATTTTTTTTTGACAAATAATAAATAAAGACATTAAATGGAGACTACTATCTTTCCTTGATAACCAGATGTTGGCAGCATCATTCACAAGAACTACCAAAAAATGAAAAGGTCAGATCGTGATGAAACCTCCTTTCTCCTAATCAATGATTAAGTGTAATATCCCAAGCTGATATTTTCCTATTTATGTGTATATTGTAGATGGCTAATAGACTTACTCCTTAACCAAATAGGAAAGAAAACCTAGAATTTTGCATGCATATAGTTGCATGTAACTATGTGCCATATAAAAATACCGAGATGCTATAAAATAGGAGAAATCAATGCATGTACATACCAGTATATATATTAGTTGATGGTGAAGAGACTGGTCCCAGCATGCGAGGATTCTGTTGGAGGAATACGGAGATACACCAAATTGTCCTCCATAGGTGAATGTGCTCTCCTCTTAAACTGTATAAGATCCAAAATAAATAAGCTGCTGCTAGAATCCCAGATTATGTGCACTAGGGTTATAATACCCCTCTAATGATGATGGAAGTAGCATGCAGACATTCAGAACCATGTAGGTAGGAAAATGGATTTCTTTGTGTCTGATCACGAGGACACGGTGTGATGGTGAAACCCTATGGTTGGAGGAATAGTCAACCTCCTGGAATAACTGTTGAATGTAACCTGATAATGAACTAGTGCTGAACCTCGATGATCCAACGTGATGATGAACTAGGGCAGATAGATTTCACTGTCGAGATACACCAGTTAGCTGAGCATGTGCTCAACCCCAACTTAGCTCGATGAGCTCTCCAATTCATCTCCACCAATCAATTATCACATAAGTGGCTTCTCCATTCAATTTATCTTTCTTTTATAACTTTCAACTGTGAAAACCCTAACTTTTGACCTAATTAGGTCACTTTATCTTCTAATTTGCAGTTGACTTGCATGCATGTGCATGGAGACTTAATCAGGTGCATGCATCATTAAATAATGCCTGGATGTCATGCATGCAGGTGGCCTTTGGATCTACTAGCCCTCTTCGACCCAATGGTGATATAATTTTGATGCCCTATATCTTCTATATATGGCATCAGTTTTCAACTGATTCCTTGACTATCAGTACCCGCTCGAACCCATAGGAATCGCATAGGTTAGCGGGTTGGTTCTCAAATGCCTAAGTATAAGAGGACATTACAGTCCTCCCCGCTCTAATTTTCTTTCCCTCGAGCAACTCTAAATCTGGGTGTTGTAATACCTATTTTTCCTCCCAAGTAGCCTCCTCTAAAGGCAGATCTTTCCACTGAAACAGGTAATCTCTTATGATTATGTTCCTCAGTTTCTTCTCTCACACCTCTAGGATGCACTTCGGAATCATAACCAATTGCCCCTCATCATCAAGGGGAGGAAACTTAGAAGATGTAACAATCTGTCGACCAACCCCTTCTTGAGATTGGAGACATAAAATACGTTGTGAATCTTGCTCTCTGGGGGTAGTTCTAGCTCATATGCTACCTCTCTAACCTTTCGAATTATCTTGTATGGACCATAGAAATGAGGTTGGAGTTTTTCTACTCCTTTGTTTTTAAGAGATGATTGTCGGTAAGGCTATAGGTTTAAATAAACAAAGTCTCCCACCTCAAAACTGCGTTCAAGTCAGTGCCTATATCTGTATATATTTTGTTCATTTTGAGTAGCCCATATGTTCTCCCTAAGTATCTTCATGATATATTGACCCTCTTGAATCCACTCCTTGGCCTTGGCAACCCTGGTATCACCAAATATTCAGTCTGCAAAAGTGGAAGCATCATACCCATACAGGGCTTGAAAAGGGGTCATCCTAATGTTCATATGGTAGGTGATGTTGTAACAATGTTCACCCAAGTGTAACCATTTGATCCATGTCCTCAGCTGACCTAATACATAATTTCTCAAGAATCCCTCATTCCATTTATTAACAATCTATGTCTTCCCATCACTTCGTGGATGATAACTTGTGCTCATGGCTAACTCAGTCCCCACTAACCGAAAAAGATCTTGCCAAAAGGCTCCTGTGAATTTGTTTTCCTTGTCATTGATAATGGTCTTGGGTAACCCATGGAGTCTAAATACCTCTCTGAAAAATAGTTCTGCTACCTGTGCTACTGAATAATCCGATGATATGGCAAAGAAGTGAGCAAACTTAGTCAATCTGTCCACTACTATGGACAAGAAGTATGTGCCCTAGACCTTGGGAAGCCCAGTAATGAAGTCCATATAAATGCTCTCCCATTTCTTCTCAAGAATAGGTAAGGGATGTAGTAAACCAGCCGGGTGGGTGTGTTCTATTTTGTTTTGTTGGCATAAGATACACTCCCTCACATGTTGTATCACATATTTCTTGAGGCCCTTCCATGAGAACCTTTCTCTAATATGTCTGTAGGTCTTGAGAAACCCCTCATGCCCTGCTAATGGTGAATCATTTGATGCCTGTAATATTTTCTTCTTGAGGGGAGACACTGGAACCAAGAATTTTTTTTTTTTGTAGTATATGATATCAACAATGACCCTATACCTATCATCCTGAATTTGTCCATCCAATAGCTCACAAGCAAACTTATCTTTGGAGTACTCAACCAAAAGATGAGACCTCCAATATGATGAGTTGCTCATAAGGGATAAAGTAGCTGGTTGTCTAGAAAGTGCATCGGACACTACATTGCTCTTCCCCTTTATGTACTCAATATAGAAGTCATCAGACTGAATTTTACTTACCCATTTCTGTTGTCCCTCATTTACCTCTTTCTACTCTAGGAAGTATTTCATGCTGTTGTGATCCGTCTTAAGCTTGAACTTGGAACCTACTAAGTACTGCCTGAACTTGGTTAGCACATGGAGGATAGCTAACATCTCTTTTTTGTATATCAAATAGTGGCGCTCATATTCTTTGAGCTTCCCGCTCTCAAATGCAATGGGGTGGTTGTTCTACATCAAAATTACCCCAATTCCCTCTCCTGAAGCATCACATTCTAACACAAAGGATTGAGAAAAGTCTAGTAAAGCTAATACTGAGCATGCACTCATTACCTCCTTCATTTTCTTGAATGTTTGTTTTGCTACCGCCAACCAAATAAATGCTCCCTTCTTGGTAAGATCTATGAGAATGCGCTGACATATCTTCTGTAGTAGGTGCAAAGGCCCAAAAATCCCCTGAGTTCTGTCACATTTTTAGGTGTAGGACAATTCAAAATTGCCTGAATATTCTCTAAGTGCACCTGGGCCCCGTTGGCCCCTATCACATGTCCTAGGTACAACATTTCCTACATGTCGAACTCACACTTCGACATTTTGGCATATAGTGACTGCTCCTATAGAATACCAATTACTTCATTGAGATGTCTCAAACGTTCTTTCCAAGTCCGAATGTATATCAATATGTCATCAAAGAATACCAGAATATATTTACGCAACTGTGTCCTAAAGATATGGTTCATGCATGATTGGAATGTATTTGGTGCATTAGTGAGCCCAAATGGCATCACTAGAAACTCATAATGTCTGTAGTGGCAACGGAAAGCGGTCTTTGGAACATCTTGTTCCTAGACCTGAATCTGATGGTACCCTAAGCGAAGATCAATTTTGGAAAAGTACTTTGCCCCATGTAGTTCATCCATTAACTCATCAATCCTAGGTATGGGATACATTTTCTTTATGGTCTTCTTATTGAGTACCTTGTAATCAATCCACATGCGTAAGGTTCCATCCTTTTTCTTCACTAGCACTATTGAAGATGCAAAGGAACTGGAGCTAGGTTTGATGTATCCCAGCCTGAGTAGTTCCTTAATTGTACTCTTGATCTCATATTTATACCTCTTGGGATGTCTGTAAGGAGTGGTGATAATTTCTTGGGTCCCCTCCTCTAACTCAATAATGTGCTCAAATCCCCTATCTAGAGGTCGAGCTACTAGAAGGTCTCCAAATACTACCTTGTGCTTCTGTATTAAGGCCTCTATATTTGTTGGATGTTGTGTGGCCTCATCTGGTGGTTTCCTAAAGGTAACCATACACTCTGCAACCCACTCAATATCTCCCTACCAAAGTACTGCCTACATCCTGTGTGATGTCAGTGCTGTGGGAGGATAGGTATTCATCCCTCTTAATACCACCTTCTGTCCTTCTGCTCCTGTAAACTCCATCTGCATGGCGTGGTAACTTATGGAATACTTCCCTATGGAATACAACCATTGAACTCCTAGTACGACATTCATGTCAAATACATCTACCACATAGAATGTCTCTATCACTGTATAATTCCCAAGCATTACCTTTAATTTAGGAATCCTCTGACTACACTCCATGGTGTGCCCTACTGTTGCTACTGAAAACCCATCAAAGCTCTCAGTCTGAATGTCTCTCTTTTTAACCCATGCAGCATCAATAAAGTTGTGGAATGCCCCACCATCTAATATTTCTCCCACTCTATTTCCCTTTACGGTACCTCTGATCCAAAGAGTGTGGAATCTAGGAACCCTTGACATGGTAGCAATGGTACCTCTTGAGGCATGTCCCTCAGTAACAGTCTTTGTTGTCTCTCCCTACTCTAGATCTTGGTAATCCTCATCCTCCTCACTATCGAAATAACCCTCTATGTAGTAGGCCTTTCTTTTTCGTAAACATTTGTGACCTGGTATCCATGGTTCCTTGCAAGTGAAACATAACTTTTTTCTTCTAAGGTCCTGTCAGGTATCATTGTCCATCCATTCTTTCTTGGGCCATGGTTTTTTTCTTTATCTTTAATAGGAACATTGGTCCTGGGAGGAAACCTATTTTTGGGCAATGCATCCTGCAAGTCTCTAGTCCTTTTGATGGCATCTGCTAGGGTGGTGTGCATATCAGACTTGACCCATCACCGTGAGGGTTCAGTGACAGCCTCAGTGAATAACATAATTAACCTACTCTTTGATATATCTGTGACCATGGCTGTTCTCCTTTGAAGCTCAGAAATAAAAACATCTACACTCCCTATCTGCTTGAGCTGTGTCAGCTCCATAAAGTGTACCTATGGATCCTTCCAATCAAGCTGCTCAATGAGCCTCTGTGTAAAATCTATGTATGAGGTGATGGAGTTGTGTCCCAATGTCACTAACCCGTGGTACCACCACTCATGTGCTTCTCCATCCAAATGAAAAGTATCCAATTTAATGGCATATGTCTCAATCATGGGCTTGATTTGGAAGTATGTATCCAACTTATGCACCCAATTCCTAGTTGGGACACCCCGGGTGCCCTAAAAGGTAGGGATAGTCAGTTTCCCTATGGTGTGATGTAACTCATATTTTTGGGTGAATGGCCTATTGTAATCTTTGGGTTTGCTCTTACTTTTAAAGTGGTAGAAGTCAGTGAAGGTCATGGATGAATAGAAGACCTCTCCTAAAGCCCTATATTCTCTCAGATAGCCACTCATGGGTTCTTCTGGTTCTGCTTGTGCTAGAGGCACTACAGCTAGACTATCTAAGAATTGAGGCATGGTCGGTCTGAAAGGCTTGTATATATGGGGATGGCTCTACATGTTGGTATGTAAGTGATCCCTACTATTGCTGGTGGATACCCTATCACTGTTGGGAAATAAGGGACTGTGTGGGGTGGGCCCATTCTTCTCAGTCATTTGCCTAAAGGTGCTCATCATTTCTTTTTTCCCAGTGGTGAGTTCTTTTATGGCTGATATGAGACTATTGAAAGCTATTTTACCATCATCACCCATTGTTTCTTTACCTTTTTTCAAACTGATACTCTCTGTTCCCCAAATCTATGTACTCTAACTCCTCTTCTCTATCTCTATACCTCTGTCTCCTGTGAGTAATGTTGTATGGGTCTGCTGGATTCATTTATAATTTTTGCATGCTCACAGCTGGCAAGGAAAATAGCTCTGATACCACTATAATATCCCAAACTGATATTTTCCTGTTTATGTGTATATTGTATATGGCTAATAGACTTACTCCTTAATCAAATAGGAAAGCATACCCTGAACTTTGCATACATGCAATTGCATGCAAATATGTGCCCTAGAAAAATACTGAGATGCTATAAAATAGGAGAAATCAATGCATGTACATACCAGTATATAGATCAGCTGATGGTGAAGAGACTGGTCCTAGCATCCAAGGATTCTGCCGGAGGAATAAGGAGATACACCAAATCATCCTCCACAGGTGAATGCACCCTCCTCTCAAACCATATAAGATCCAAAATAAATAAGCTACTGCTGGAAGCCCGGATGATGTGCACTAGAGTTATAATACCCCTTTGATGATGATGGAAGCAGCATGCGTAAATTTTGAACCCTGGAGGTAGGAAAACGAATTGCTTGGTATCTGATCACGGTGACACGGTGTGACGGTGAAACCCCCTGGCTAGATGAATAATCAACCTCCTGGAATAACTGTTGAATGTATCCTAGTGATGAACTAGTGATGAACATGGATTATCGAACCTGATGATGAACTAGGGAAGACATGTTTCGCTTCCGAAATATAACAGTTAGCTGAGCATGTGCTCAACCCCAACTTAGCTCACTGAGCTCTCCAATTCAACTCCACAAATCAATTATCACATAAGTTGCTTCTCCATTCACTTTGTCTTTCTTTTACAACTTTCAAATATGAAAACCCTAGCTTTTGACATAATTAGGTCACTTTATCTTCTAATTTTCAGTTGAATTGCATGCATGCGCATGGAGACTTAATCGGGTGCATGCATCATTAAATAATTCCCGGATGTCATGCATGTAGGTGGCCTTCGGCTTTAGTGGCCCTATTTGAACCAATGGTGACATAATATTGATGACCTATATCTTTTATATATGGCATCAGTCTTCAGCTGATTCCTTGACTGTCAGTACCCGCTCGAACCTATAGGAATCACATAGGTTAGCGGGTTGGTCCTCAAATGCCTAAGCAGAAGAGGACATTACATTAAGAGCCATCACCCTGGCTTGGTAACTAGATGCGGTAATGTCACTTCAATAGAGCTTACGATCATGATGGGTTGGCTCATGATGAGACCTCTCGTTGTTCAATTAATTTCTTATATTATATTAATGTTATGTACAATGAATAATATTAAGGTTATTTTTAATCTCAAGAGAGATTACTTAGTGGACGGGGAAGCAGATCCAAATGGCCCACTAAAGAGCAAAGGATGGCGTAAAAGGTCTAAAATATAACTTACGATTCCTAACTTACTTCAATCTAGGGAAAATGATTCCTTTGAAAAGAAACTCATCTACATTATAGCATCATTTTGAAAGATAAAGATCCTAGATAATATCTGAGTTGATAATATCTGAGTAACTCAATTAATCCATCAATATGATCCATATTAAATTTTTTAAAGCCAAGACTAATCTCGCTATGGTTAGAATCTTGACCAAAAAGAAGTGTCTTTATAATGATGTCCCTTTAACATAAAATGATTTTGATCAAATACTTCACATAAATACATGGTTTTGATCACCATATGCTAAAATTAGTTTACTCGTTTTTGGAAAACAAGCAAACCACTCAAAAGAAAATCCTATCAACTTGCAAAATAAAACCAATCAAAGAAAGGAATCTAAAATGGATGTATGAAAATGCAAAAATAAAAACTCAGCCGTGAAAAAATTAACATCTTACATGGAGAAAAATGAAAGAGCTATATCACAAATGAAATGAAAAGAGAGAATTAGTTTCTACAAGATGAAAAATGTCTCTCTCTCCTTTTATTTTAAAACATAATTTGCAACATAAGGATTTGTTAAGAATAAGCAAGATGTTTAATAATTTAGGCCCTCTTATTAATAAGCAAAAGAAAGCAAACCTAAAACAAACAAATTTAAACTAAATCATAATTACATATGCAATTACAACTCAAAAGATTTTGGTATTGATGTACAACAACATTCTTTGTTTTCTTAAAATTTCATGCTTATGGTCATAAAAAATGTATAAAACTTTTTCTCAATTAAGTAAAAAAATGTAAAAGATATATGACTCAAAAAGAAAATTTTAAACAAATATAATTATAAGCAAGAGGGTAAAAGGTAAGGAAAACATCCTTGAATGTATTAAAAAGTGTCACCTCTTGAACTTGAAATTGGCATCATCTTCATAACTGCATTTATTCAAAACAAAACAAGAAATGGTAAAAATGAAGAAAAACTAATCTAAACCTAAGCCTAACTATGTACAAGAGAAATCAATTGGTATCAAAATTAAGTAAAGTGAAATATCCAATGAAGCCATCGAAGCATTTTCATTCCTGTAAGAAAAACACCAGTTTCAATTAGTAAAAGAAAATGATATGTTAATAATATAAGATTAGATGCATCATGCTTACCACTAAAATATTTACTTGTATATATAGAAAATAAAGCCGTAGCATTGAGTGGAGACTTCTTGAGATAAAAATTTTCAAGCCACTCCGTAATCCTATCATGAAACTTAGAAGGCAAAGTATGATCTAACAATATGAATTCCATATGTGGTAAAAATATCTTATGAGAATAAATTCGAAGAATCAAATCACTAGCGTTTGTCACACTAACAGCTGGAAGAATTGGTTTTAAATACAAAGTAGGATCATGAAATGATGTAATAGGTGAATGAATTGGTAGTGGCCTAATATCAGAAGAAGTAATCTTATTTAAAGGGTCAACAACTAAAAGTGAATCAATTAAAAGAGATGTAAGCCTTTGGTGATCACAAGTTATAGGAAACTATTCAGCAAAGAATTTATTATCACCAATCAAATTATATCTCTCATATAAGTAATTCTGATGAGAACAAACATTTTTAGTTTCAACAAAAATTGGTGTTTTATTCTCATCAAATATTAGTTGACTGTAACCATCTTGCAATAAACCTTATTTCTCTTGAAAATATTGTATCGAATGATGAGTTAATAATAGAATATGTCCCAATCCCTCAAACTCATGCTTAATCAGTGAATCATCAATGTTAGATATCTCATAAAAATGTGATTTTCAAGTCACGTAGTTAGATAATTCAGATGGAATCTTACGCATATCAAAATCAGAAAATAAATCAGGATAAACAGAAAAGTAAGAATTAGAAGTGAGAAAATTAAAAGACTCTCTCAATTTAGAAAGATCATTAATATTTCCAAAGGATTTGTCTTTTATTACCTGATTATTTTCAATATAATTTGGTGATGTACCTTTAAGCATTCCATATGAAATTGATTCGAGATCAATATTAATTGATAATCCTTCATGTAAATAAATTTTTTTATCAATCTTTGCTTGAAAAAGATTAATCTCTTTTTGTGAACAACATTTAGTTAAGCAACTAAGATTCATGTCATCGTCTTCGACTTTTTCTATTGAGTTTCTAGAACACATAAAATTATCATTAACATATTTGTGTTCTTTTATAATTGAATCGAAAGAAGAATTACTACAAAAATTAGAAAATGGTGAACATCTGGTTTGACTTATAATTAATTCATCTTGATCTATTTTTGTAACAAAAGAATCTGAATATTGTCATTCATCAACATAATCAACTTCTCTATCTATATAAATAAATTCATCATAAATAAGTTCTTTCCCATTTGACTCCGTAATATATATAGGTTCAATATTTTGGATAAAAGAAGTATGCCTTTCTCCTTTGAGAAGAGAATAATCATCAAAAGGAGTTGGTATCTCTTCTACTTCGATCTTGTCACCTTGGGGTTTGGTAGAACTTTTGGAAGTATCTAAATCAATGATAGAGGAAGAAGTTTCTAGAAGGGTTGGTAAATGATTTGTTGAAACATCCTTTTGAAAAATGTCTTGATTTTGTTGAATAAGAGGAACTTGAAAGTTGAAAACAATGGTTAAAAGATCAGATTCAAAAGGTAAATAAGTAATATGAAATTTGCAAAGGATATGAGAAATCCTTACTGAAAATTCTTCTAAAGACTCACCTTTCTTCCTTCAAAGAGGCTGCAATTCACTACATAGTTTATTAGAATCATAATCCTTACAAATATCTAAAAATTCATGTTCAAATTGAAACCATGTAGAAAAGAAATTTGGTGGAAATGTTTCCAACCAGCATTTGATTCGTCCTTTGAGAGCAAGAGCAAATAACCTGCAAGTAGTACTAAGATCAATAATCTTATGTTTATTACATTTAGACAAGATATTCTTGAGGTGTTTCCTTGTGGATATATTGCCTTCACCATCAAATTCAAGTTTCGACAAGAGGTTAACTATCTCATTGGGAATATCAATTAATGTAAAACTAAAAACTGATTCCCAAATATAAATTTGGGCATGAGCCATGAATGATAAATGATCAATATTAATTCACTCTTCAACCGGTTAGCTTGTCGTCTAACCAACCCTTAAACACATGTCTATGATGAAGAAGAATAAAAAATATTAAAGCTGAAAAAACAAAAAGCAAGAGGATAAATGGTTATTAAAAATAATTAAAAATAAAACCACTTGTTTTACTTCATGGCACTCCTTGTAGAGCCATTTGTTGGCCGGAAAAACTGTCCTAAGACAACTTACAGAAAGACAACCCACACACTTGACTTAGTGCAATGTTGTATGTGTTAAAGTAACTGTACTTCACATTATCAAGGCCATGCTGCTTGTATGATGTGCTCTTAGAATAGAGAGTCTCTCTAAGGTGGGTTTATGTCAAGTTTACTAAAACCAAAGTGCTAAAAAGTCATAGAAATTTAACCTAATGACTAACTAATGCTAAAGATTGTCTTAAGCTAAATGCAGAAAATAGTAGCTCCTAATTCTATTCTATGATAACCTATATGCAGACTACCTATCTCTTCCAATAGAATGAGTTAAAATTAATATTAATTCAGCTTGCATTTAAAAGATAAACATAAATAATTTAAATTGAAGAATAGTCTCACAATCAAACTATTACATGCTAATAAAAAAATTAAAAGCTCTTACAAATTAACTTATTAAGATCACAAAAAAAATGTTAGATGCTTTTAATTCTTCAAAATAAATCAATACCAGCTAATAGATCAAATGCAACAGCAATCACTATCTATCAGAATAAGTTTTAAAAGACTATGATCATAAGAAATGACACATAAACTAAAACCAAAGTTTACAGTTTTCTTCAATCCCACAGAAGATAATGATGAAGAGAACAAGTAATCTTGTTCAATTACTCCATAAAAGAAATTTTACAAAGCTGTGAGAACAGTTTCCAATGTCCATTCAAAGCACCATAGCTTCAAAAGAGTTTTGATGTATCAGCCTTAGCAAACACATATGTCTCTGGTCCTGTGAGAAAAACTTAGTTTTGCATAGGAACAAGAAAACAAAATAGAAAGAGAACCACAATCATCTCTTTGGTTTATGTAGACAACCCCTAACAGAGATACATATAGAAAAATAGAAAAATAAGTTCATCCAGTTTCCTGGAGCGTTCCCCCTCCTTTCTCCTATAGAAAATTACTATTTAAATAGACAATGGATCACCGACAGAAACTCAACTGAATTTTTTAGTTGTTTGCACCTATTAGAAACATGTTCAAATCCCCTCATATATCTCCCATATTCTTCACTTTTTTGAGTAAATTTCCCATGATTCAACTAAATGAGTCTGTTCTACAAAAAACCCATGTCTTAGAATTTGTTTTTCACCATGATTTGCTCCCAGTTTGCTACCAAAATTTGCCTCTTTCTACTGATGTGTGATCCAACTTTTATTATTTTCTTGATGGTTGTGTAGCTTCTACCATGCATTAAAACATTTAAAAGCTTCAACATCTCCCAATCTAGCGATGATGTTTTTATTTATAGACCCAATGAGCACAAAATTTTATTGCACGGACAATTCTCTTATACCATCGATTCAAGCTTTCACTTTCATTCTGCATAACAAAAACATTCATTAGACAAAACAAAATAAAGGAAATACAATGAAAACAAAAAAAGAAGAGTAGATCGTGAGAGTCTCCCTTTTCATCAAGCTTTATGATATTAAATATTTATCTCATCAATTCCCTCGTTTCATAACGTTAAACTCAGCAATGTAGTAGCATATTTGCAAGTTGTTGAAGTTTAATATTTTGATTTTAATTAGCTTCTATCTCCTTCGACTTATATGTTGTAACGTGTCCAATAATCGGGTACCTTAATGTAATTCATCCTTCACCAAACTCTTGTGATGTTTCTTAAGATAGAAGAAATCTATAACATTATTTAATAAAAACTAATTGCGGCAAAACTTACTGTACATGCTTTAATTTTACCAAAGTAACTTGCATTCTGGCATCTTTCTTGTTAGATGGTGTACCTTTATTTTAAGGAATTGGCATGAAATATCTCCGAGAATATCGAGGACTAACAATAGGTCTTCAATTATCCCTTAGATATCATGGGAAGCTCCTAGTTTGGTTCGATCTTGATAATTCTTGATAATGCCTAAGCTCAACGATCTTAGTATTCTAGAGTGCTATGATCTCGAAGCTTTTCAGTGATTTAGTTCAAACTAAAATAATTCCAATTGTGATTTCATGATCACTTATCTCTCTCAGCATATTCCCTTTAATGAAACTGTCTCTTTCCTTTATTTTCCTTGATATAAATCTCCTTGAAATGTGTTGAAAATCACACGAACTAATATTTTTATCATGCAGTGAATTAATACATCTGTTGTTGTAGACCTTGATGTGGTTACTTTTCTTCATATGGAAATGAAATGTGGAGACATGATAGTGTCTACCTCCTTTGTAATTATGCAATTTAGTAACAATCAAGATTGACTTAGTTCAATAGTGACCACAATTTTATTTTTTTATCTTTTCTTTTGTAAAATGTAATTTCAACCTGTCTTTCCATATATAATGTAGTGGATTGCCATCTAATTCAGTTCTGGAGATCTATCTTTAAGAGACATTCCATTTTTTAATTTCATGATATTTTCTTTCATTATGTTTCCATATGTAAGGGTGATGACATAAAACACTTATGAAGGAAACTTTTTGAAATAACATGTGAAGCATTTTAAATATCTTAATGTTTCAAATGAAACACAATTCCATCACAAAAAGGGAACCATCAATTCATTTTCATGTAATGAAATGTGTATATTTTAATCACTAGAATTCTAATAATTTATTTATATGTAATTAATAAACAGAATTGCAAAGTCATTTGTATCAAATTTTGTGCAAAAGAAAAAAGCTTGTTAAGAGGCAATATGTTGTACCACAGCATTAACTCTTTTGAGAAAGAAAAGAAAAAAACAATCTAATCATATCATCAAAATGAAACTCATGTCTTTAATGCTCAATCTAAAAATCATAGTTTTTAGAATAATATACTTACATTATAAAAGTTAAAAGGTGTATAAATTATTATAACGTAAGTGATTTCATAAATAATTAAATGAAAGAGTTTATTGTTAATGAAAGTGAATGTTTAGTAAAAACTCAGAAATTCACTCTAATTGAGAATGATTAGCTCACCTGCACTCTTTTAAAATATACTCTTTTAAGACATGAATGGAAAACATAAGATTGAGTGTTTTGTTAAGTTATCATGATTCATGGTTGGTAAGACTATCAAAAGATAAAGATAAATCAATTCAAATGAACCAAAACATAGAAAAAATGATATGAAAGTGTTGTTAAGCCATGAAAACCAAGTCAAGAGAAGGAAACACAAGTAATCAATGACTCAAAGGATATCATTAAATGACTAACCAAATCAGGTAAGCAAACCAAACACTAAGTATTTACAAAATTAAAATGGGGTTCATTTATTTTGCGAAAATTAAGGGGAGTTGTTGGGGTGCCAACAAGGATATAGTGGGAACCCTGCGAATCTATGCAGCATTAGATGGACGACAGGAAAACCATCAAGCTTCAATGGTTGATATTGAAGGTAAGATCTTAAACACCTCTGTTTCAATACTTCTTGATCCAGGTTCTTGTGGGAGCTATGTTGCACCTAAGATTGTTGATTTATTCAAGTTAGGCAAAGTAAAGCATGATAAAGCTTGGATGGTACAGCTAGCCACGGGTATAAAATAGAAGTTTTCAGAAAGTGTTAATGAATGTGAAGTAAACGTGAATGGTTTCCTTACTAAGGTAAACCTAAACATCCTACCTTTAGGATCGTATGATATTCTTATCAGCATGGACTGGTTGGAACAACACCATGTCATGCTCGATTGTCTACACAAGTCTATCTTACGTACTGATAGCCAAGGGAACCAAGTGAAGGTTCAAGGCCTCCCCAAGAAAGTATCGGTAAGACAAATATCTGACTTACAAGAAAATAAGTGTGTTAGGAAGGGATGCAAGTTATTTGCAGTGAGCATCTGAGATGTAGAGTAAGATAAGGAACAACACATAGAAGACTTCCCCTTTCTTGAAGAATTCAAGGACATGTTTCTCGAGGAAATCCATGGCTTACCTCTGAAATGAGACCTAGATTTTTCCATCAAATTAACCCCAAGATCAGTTCCAGCCTCCAAATCCCCTTACCGCATGAGTGCACTAGAATTGGTCGAACTCAAACTCAAGTTGCAAGATTTAATAGAGAAAAGGCATATCCGACCCAATGTGTCCCCTTGGGGAGCACCGATTTTTTTCGTAAAGAAGAAGGATGGTATGATGTGAATGTGCATTGATTACCGTGAGTTGAGCAAAATTACCATAAAGAACCATTACCCACCCCCTAGGATCGATTATTTGTTTGACGAGGTGGGAGGAGTCAAAATCTTTTCGAAGATTGACCTGCGATATAGATACCATCAGGTACGAATCTGAGATGAAGATATTCTCAAGACCTCTTTTCATACGAGGTAAGGGCACTACGAGTTTGTAGTGATGTCGTTCAGGTTGACCAATGCACCCACAAACTTTATGTGTATGATGAACAACATATTCAACAAATATCTACATAAGTTTGTACTAGTCTTTATCGACGACATTCTGGTGTATTCAAAGAGTAAGGAGGAACATGAAGAACACCTCTGCATAGTACTTCAATTATTAATAGAACACCAGCTCTACGCTAAGTTTAGTAAATGTGATTTTTACAAACCACAAATATAGTACCTAGGTCACATCATATCCAAGGCAGGGATAGATTTCGACCCAAAAAATATTCGAGCTATAAAGGATTGGCCTACCCCAACTAGTGTCACTGACATTAGGTCCTTTTTGGGTTTAGCCGAGTATTATTGAAAGTTCATTGAGAACTTCTTGAGAATTCCTTTCCCATGACATCTTTGCAAAAGAAATAAAACAAGCTCTTATGGATTGTCAAGTGTGAAGAAAGTTTTCAAAAGGGTAAGCAGCTTTTGATGACCACACCAGTGTTGCGGATTGCGGATCCCGATGGGGATTTTGTTGTATGCATGGATGCAAACAATGAAGGGCTTGGAGGAGTCCCTTTGTAAAATGACCATGTGATCTATTATGAATTGTGGCAATTAAAGAGCATGAACAGAATTATCCCACGCATGATCTTGAGCTAGCGGCCATTATCCACGCTCTGAAGATGTGGAGGAACTACCTCATGGGAAGGAAGTTCCTTCTAAAGACTGACAATATGAGTCTAAAGTATTTGTTCAATCAACCCGATATGAATGAGAGACACGCTAGATGGTTGGATTTCATGAGTGAGTATCACTTTGAACTAAAACATATTAAGGGAAAGGAGAACAAATTTGTCGATGCTTTGAGTCAATGAACTCATATGATATATGAGGTGACCCTGAGTCAAATTGATAAATATTTGCATGGGAATATTAGAACGGCTAAGAAGGCTGACCCATTCTATGTAGAGATCCTCAACATGGTCCAGGAGGACCGGTTGTTTCAACAACAAAAGGAATACAAGGTGGATGACTCCAGACTACTATGGTCCTAGGATAGATTGTATGTTCCAGATAGAGGGGACATTTGGTCCAACATCCTCATAGAATTTCATAGGGAACCCTACTCGGGGCACCCAGGATACCAAAAGATGATGTTTTCCGTCAAGAGACACTTTTTATGGCCCAAGTTAAAGGCCAAACATTGCAATGTTTCTTGCAAAATGTCAGGAATTCTAGCTAGTTAAAACTAAGCACCAACATCCTTCAGGATTGCTACAGCCATTGCCCATTCTAGAGTAGAAAAGGGAGGTTATCAGTATGGTTTTTATTACTGGATTACCAAAAAGAAATAAGCAAAATGATTCCATCTTCAAAAGCGACACACTTAATCCCCGTGAAATCGACCTATAAGGCCATGAACATTGTCGATATCTTCCTAAAAGAGATATTTTGATTGCATGGGATACCCAAAGTGATTATCTCAGATCGAGATGTCAAGTTTATAGGAAATGTTTGGAGATCTTTATTCTCTGGATTAGATATGCAGTTGAAATTTAGCACTACTTATCACCCGCAGACGGATGGGAATACTGAAAGAGTGAACCAAATTGTTGAAGACATGGTTCGAGTGTATGTCATGAAAAACCCCACCAAGTGCGAGGATTATTTGCACCTTTCTGATTTTGCATATAATAACGGGTATCGGGCTTCCGTTAAGATGAGTCCTTTCGAAGTACTTTGTGGAAAAAAGTGTAGGACCCCAGTTACTTGGGACAGTTTGGTGGATCGACTCATGTTAGGGCCTGACCTGCTATTGGACTTAGAAGAGTTAGTTACCAAGGTCTAGGGAAACCTTAAAAAATTTATGCAGATAAGAAAAGAAAAGATAAATACTATCAAGTAGGTGAGCATGTCTACTTTAAAGTGAAAGAAAAACGAAGCTCATTGAGCTTGGATAGGTGTGATAAGTTGTCACCTAAGTTTTGTGGATCTTTTGAAATTTTGGCCAAGAAAGGACCAGTGGCTTATGAATCTGCATTACCTACACATGTAAAAGTTCATAATGTTTTCCATGCATCTTTATTAAAGAAATCTGTTTATGACACTGAGCATATCATTAATTGGTCCTTATTACAAGTGGAACCTGAGGGTGAATTTTCCCCTAGGAATTTGCATATATTGGACAAGAGAGAAGTGCATTTTCAAAAATGTACGTAGTCAAATTGAAGGTGTAGTGGAAACACTTTGAGGTAGATGAAGCTACCTGGGAGAATGAGGCCACCATAAGAAAGGCTTACCCTGCCTTCTTTCATGATATCATTCATAGTCCCTAGATCACCAGGAATGGTGTTGTACTAAGAGGGGAGGGATGTAATGTTCTGAATTTTGGACCTACCATTTATAGCATAAGCCTATTGATCATGGTAATTATATCGATGGTTTATTTTATATTGGGTTAGGTACCCCACTGCAAATAAACATGATGATTTGTTTTGTATATTGGAGGTAAGCCAATTGTCGATGATATATATGTATATATATGTTTGTGTTGGGTGTGGACCCTGAAGTACATAATTGATGAAATGTTTGTTTTGGGTGTGGACCGTGAAGCATATGATTTGTGAAACGTTTGTGTTGGGAATGGACCCTGAATTACATGATCAATAAGATGTTTTGTGTTGAGTGAGAGGCTCTGGAGCACATGAGTACTTACAACTGTGTTGAACATAAAGGTCTGGACAACATGAAAATATAATTGGAAATGTTGGGAATAATCTCTAAAGCATTCCATGTTGATTTTGAGTATAAGCTATGGAGCATCAGATCTTTGGCCATTGTATCCCTAGGTGTATTGTACAAGTACATCCTAGCATTTAGTGTTGAGTGAGAGCAAGAGAATTGCACTATGTTTGTAACTCCATGTTATAGGCATTGAGTATGGGCTCTGGTAAGCACTAGGGGTTACTGAAAATAATTTAATAACTTCCGAGTGAAAATGACTCAAGAAAAATATTGATCATCATCATACTTATTTATAAGTGATTAAATGAAATTTTGAATTTCTGTATTCTCATCAAAGTACTCAAGAAATGCCACGTTATACAAGGGAACTCCAACATGCACGGATGTTTAGAGTTGCCTAGACTAGTAGACCTAAGCCATCTTTCTTCTTGACCTTCATAAAGAAGTGTCATTATGTCTAGGGATCATGAGGCATGATGCTCGAAGACACATGCTAACAAATATTTTAATACTATCTACTTTATACATAGTATGTATAAATAATTCATTAGGATTAATTATATAATTTAATAAAGGAAGAAGATAATCTCCACCAATTACTATTTATTATTAAAGGATTTCTAAATAGTGGAAATATCTATGAAATACTAACTAGGAACTAGTTGAAAGTTCCTAGGCTAAGAATTAAAAATTACCCAAGTAAATTTAAAAAGGGTTAAATCAAGAAATCAAGGATTTCTTGATTTAATTTCCCCTTTGACTAAGAATTCTTCCTATAAAGACTCAATACAAGCAAAGGCTTGGGGGTTCTAATTTTTTTCTTTAGGAGAATTATTATTTCTACATGTTTTTGCTCTCAATTGTTTTCTTGTAGAATTTTCTCCTACAAAAGAAAAAGAGGACTGATTCAGAATCTAAATACCAGATAGGAAACCCTACGTTAGGAGCTCTAAGCTACTTGCATGTTGGAGTCCAACTCGGGGGAATACAGAGTAGAACCAAGAACGGTTCAAGATCATGGTTGGGACGAACGTGGTAGTTCCCAAGTGATTTGGTCATCAAAATCAGAGGTCAGATATGGCTTCAATTGATAATATAGGTTATTTGAAAAGTGTATAGGTTCAGCCATTAAAGGAGCCTCAGGAAGATAAAGTTACAGGTACAAAGTCTTAGTCTGTCAAAGTTCATTTCTAGGGTAAATGAAGGATGCTTTATGTACAAGATTCTATATATTTTACTAACCCTAGGTAATTAATGTGCTACCTAGGTTTTGCTAGGGTATTTATTTTCCTTTGATTATTCATATGATTGGAAAGATTATCATAGTTTTTTTATAACTAAGTTTCCATCTTTACAATTTGTGTTTTGCATTTATTGCATATTCAGAACTTAATATTGTAGATTAGGTAAACCTAGATCTCGTACTTTTAAATGTACACTTATTACTTATATCTCTACTAACATATTACATTTGACAGAAGAGACATGTATTTTAAATTATAGTAGTATTTAACCATAGGAGTAAGTTTAAAAGAAGTATATATACAATATAGATACTCTAGGGATCACTTACAATGAAAGTTATTCTTTTATAAATAACTATATATATATATATATATATATATATATATAAACTATCAGGTATAAATCTTTTTAAAAAGCTATCTATGCATTCATTTCCAGAATTAAATAATCCATCAAAGACCTTTCAAGGTCGGTAAGCATATAAGAAATCTACATCAAAAATACCATGAGTAGGTGCATGATATCTGAGAAAGAAATCCATATAATATCCATTGTTTTTACATAACCATAAACCAAGTCGCATAATTCATTATCACAACATAAATCCATCTAAAAACATCTTCAAGTAAATTTTCTTATAACTTTGTATTAACATACAGAGGTTCTATTTAATAAATAGAGGTCGTGGTATCGATCCTCACAAGTTACAACCCCATTGTTTAAACAAAATTAAAATCCACAATAGAAATAGTAATATAAACAAAATACATTACATTACATTATATCATTGCCAACATAGGTCGCAACGTCGATTCCCATGGATGCCGAGACCCAAGGCAATGTTAGAAATAAACAACCCATACCCATTATTTATACTTACAATAATAAAATCCCATAATCGTTCTCACACAGGCCACACTAATACGAATTCATATGCGGGCTGTGGTTTAATATTAAAACCATTAAAGATAATTATAGAGTAATTAAAATGCATATGTTAGGAGAGAGGTCATGGGACTCCAGCTACAGCATGGCATCGGCCATTAAAATGAATTAATATAGATTCGAAGTTATATTAAGAATAAGAAATGCCATCACGGGTCTGCATACCCTGGCTACCATGAAAACCACTAACACACAATTGCTCACATAAGTCACGGCCTCGGCCAAGCAATACTATAATTACTTTACACAGTCACTACCAATCTAAACCCTACACTATAGTATTGTAGCCTATGGAAAGGCACATGCCATTGATGGCATGTCCCATACCCACGCTATCTATAAATTCATACTCTACATGTTGTAGTACATAGAAACATTTAGCACAAACAATTTAAATAAAATCTATCGCAACACTGTGGCAAGGCTCATGCCATTGACAGTATGGCCTTTTCCCCACACTATCAAGACATCAAAAGTATTCCTTTAACCAAGCTAATCAATAGCATTTGCACACAGAGAAACCGGTAAGGGTATGCTTCTATCCATTTCAAGAACCTCAACTCTTTTACAAACAGTGCCCAATAAAAACACAAGAGTAAAATCCCATAAATCACATATAATCTTTAAGCATTGCATTATATCAAAACCATATATGAATTTGGACAGAGTTTCCCAAATGTGTGTACATAATTGGAATTGAAGGCCGAGAGAAAGGTTTTACACAGGGTGTCAATGGGCTATGCTTCCATTGCTTGCAATGGTGTATCCCATGGGTTTTAAAATCCCAAAACCAAAACCAACGAGTTACATACAAAAAATAAACCTTGCATAGAGCCAAATGACCTAAACATCAAGTCACGACATAAAAGCCTCCCCATTAAAAATAAGCTAATTCTATATTCAAGCCCAAAGGAGAAATAGAATTCGCTATAGTATTAAACCCCAACCAAACAATGATGTAAAACGCAGCCCTACCACAAGATCGAAGGAGGACAAGCACAAGCTTGATGAGAAGCCTTAATATGGCCATGAATACAACATGGTGAGCCCACTATGCTGTAGCGATTCTTCCCTGTATCCCCTTCGGCACCTGGAAGTCAACAACCAAACAGGGATGAGAAGTATGCAATCCCTCCCAAACTAAAAACCAAACTAATGTATAGACTTTGAGTTCGAGTAGGATTAACTTCACAAGATGTGGGCCGCCTCTATGGCCATACCTCTGTGCAGAGACAAACAATGAAACCCCAATTTCAAATGCATTCAGCATCCATCATGAGCCAAGTCTAATGGGAAGGTTGTCATGTTTTCCCACAATCATTAAACGCACCTAGTTGGAACCCATTATCGTTTCCATAAACCCATTCCCATAGTCATGACTGGCTCCATAGTAATGTTTCATGCCACCCTCCATATCACTGCTTAAACCCTGTATCATATGGTTTATACCATATAAACATCAACGTCCCAAACTTTGAACATCAACGTTACCATAATACTAGGTCTACACTATGCTAGTATTATCATAATACTCAGTCATATGATGCACTAGTCAAAAGTTTAATACCCTTGCTTAGCATTTTAGATAAGGTTTAGTACATAGGTTAGAGCTTAGGGTTTAGCACCATAATTGTTAAGGTGTTTAGGTTTAAGCACTATGGCATACAAAGTATGCCATATAAATCTCTCACTTAATCAAATTCAAGTCTACTCTCGAGCCTTTAATTAACATGCCAATAAAAGAACATAGGAAATGATAAAAGAGCATATAGTAAAAATATACATAACAGGACAAGATATTAATGACATCTAATAATGACGAAAGTAAAACCATAATGGAGAATAATTAATACATAGGAAATTTAGCTGTAATGGCTAAATTGACGATAACGACACTTACCAAGTCGAAAAATCAGTTCGATAGGTAATGTAATAATTAGCAGTAGGTTATCGACGACCAATGATGTGAATAAACTATACATCCAATCCCATCGCAAGTAATAAACTGCATAAGCAAAAGAGAAAGGTGCCATAGTTCGATTGAACTAAGTAAGCCTGCGTAACCAAATAATAAATTACCTCTTAGATCGTCATGGGAGAACTAGTCCTACCACTCCACCACTTTATCCCCATCGACAAAGTTAAGTTAGTTATGCTTAATAAACAGAATACACACGTGCAGAAGTAAATCAATGAACTATACAAATCATTACCTCACCGACAGTAATAACTAAATGTACAAATAGTTTAAACAACGGAATTAACACATAGAAAGTAAGCAAACTAATAATCACTGAATGGATAGGAGATTGACACGACAGTACGGGTAGTTGTGAAGAGATCGAAAGTTAAGTTGCGCATATAATTCTGCAGAAGTAATAATGATCCTCTTAGGCAGTTTTCTACTGGCCTATAATTTTTTATTATTATTTATTTTCAATTTTGGGGGACATTACACATTAATTAAATATTAATGCAAACATTTATGTTAAATTAATAGGGTTAGAATGATGAAACCAATCAAGCAATTAGACACTCCTCCTTAACCTCCAACTACTCCTTAAAAATGGATTTCTCTATCTCATCCACCGTCATCTCCCCTTCCTTTCCTTTTTCCACATTTACACCAGCATTATTAATGAATCCACCTAGTAGACAAGCTACTAATAACATACACTTATAGTATTATTGAGTCAACATAATGAGAATACAACCATACACACATAATTAACATATGTGTTAATTGTTATTATATATATGATTTAAATTTTATAGGTAACTTATGGGACAACCTAACATTTTCATGTATAGATATATAGAGTACCTAATTTATTTGATATTACCATTCATATATATTATAAATTTTAAAAATTTATTTGCATTCTTTGAATTATAAGTAATATATTATATCTAAAATATTATTAAATAACATTATTAATAAAAGTATATTTAATATATTATATTTAAAATATCATTAAATAATATTATTAATAAATTTTATGTTTTTAAATTAAATAACATTATATACTAAATATATTATATGCAAAATGTTATTAAATAATATTATTAATCAATTTTATGGTTTTAGATTAAATTTAAAATGTTTATAAATTGAAATAAAATAAAATAGTTAAAAAAAAACATATTATAAATGGTGAATCTCAACAAAATATGTAAAATTACCACCAACAAACCGACAAATTATCACATTGTGTTTAGACAAATATATCAATTAGAGCTTTCCCTATTGTTAATTCTTCATATGTAAAGTCACCACCAATAAACCTACAAATTATCACATTATGTTTAGACAAATATATCAATTACAGCTTTTCTTATGGATAATTCTTCATAGAGTTTTGGGGCACATTTGCTGCATTATATAAATGAGGGTATATCCGTTACCTCTTTGGTGTTCATGCCCACATACACAAAAAAAAAGATAAAAAATAAAATGAGGCGTATGAAATGGAACAAATAGTTTTTTTTCAAGAAGAAAAAATCCAGTCCTTGTTATTCATATTAGAATCAAAGGTCCTCATTACATACATGGATACAGAAACAATACTCTGTCATAGGAGTTCAGCCAAGGGGAAAGGATCCCATAACACAACATGAACCCATCAGAAAACTGTCTCATCATAGAAAGACTATCCAATCACCCACATCTATCGAGTGCCAATAGGCACTACTTTGCACTCTAATAGAGAGCTCACAAAGTGAAAAACAAATGACAATAACAGGGAAGAAACTCCCATCTAAAAACTCAAAAGAGCTGATATAAAAGACAAGACTGTCTCAGCAATCTAATAGAGCTGGAAAAAATCCTGAGAGACCAGTTGGTTCTCAATATATTCACTATATCTTCCTTTCCCTTGAGGAAAAGTGAGTGCATCTTTAGAGAGTCGGTCAGCCAACTGATTGTGCTCTTGAAAGATGTGGGAAATGGATAGTACCTGGAAGCTTTTAAAAATATTTTTAGTCTCTGGACACCAATAGACCAGCTCAGTGGGGGAGAGAGCAGTCGATCCCTTCACCCAGTTGATGATTACTAATGAATCACCATATATCTGGGTAAGGGGGATCCCCATCATATGGGAAGTATGGAGAATTGCCCAGAGGCTAAGCAATTCCGCTTTTGTGTTGGTTCCATATCCTACCCCCAGCTTGAACTCCATAGGATGGCAGTCATTAATATAAATGCAGAAACCAGCTCCAGCAATGTTACAATTTGATGCACCATCAATGAACCCACATGGATAAATCAAAGGTGGAGACAACCCCAAAATGCGACCAGATTTTTTCTTTTGCAGAATAGATAAATGCTGAACAGCAGATATAATTTGGCAGACAATACTATTAACAGTCCTTTTATCATCATCAAAGATAGTCCTATTGCGTGCCTTCCACACAGTCCACATCGTGTGGAAAGGAAGCAAATGGTAAATCGAATTTCTAGAAATTTTCCTTTGCCAGTCCAACAGCATATCCACCAGTGTAGTATGGTCAATGAAAGCATGCAGATTGAAATGCTTACACACCTGTTCAGCTACCTTTTTCCAGACTATACAAAATGTAAAAATATGTTCTGTAGTTTCAACATCATTTTTACAAAGAACACACATTCCAGGGCCTTGCTTTCCTTTTTTCTGTAGATTTTCCCATGTAAGTATTCTGTTCCTTACCGCTAACCAGATAAAACATGAGATTTTGTTAGGCAAAGAATTATTCCACAAAAATTTATTAACAGGAGATATAACAGAACCACGTGATGAGGCTACAATAACATCATATGCATTTCTGGCTGAAATAGATCCCGTCTTCTTCCTACAGTCCCATAATAATTCATCATCAGCTTCAGTTAATCGAATACCAGCACTTATTAAACCAGCAATGTAATCATTCCATAACTCATAAAAATTTCCACCCAAATTTAGTTCTTCAGCCGTGTACCAGTAACCAAGAGCATCTGGTTCAGAATTGTGTGCCTGCGCTAAAGAGACAATGTCCATATCTTGTAAATAGGATCTCAAATATTCTGGAAGGCAAAAACCACTGTAGGTACCTGCTATTGGATCGATCCCTATAATAATATCTGCACCGTTACCAACCTGCCAAGCTAGATTCGAACCAATCCATGGTAATATCTGCATAAAACCTCTCCAAATTACAGATATATTACGCCTGTAGAAATTATTCGATCTGAACCAATCTGTAATAGACCCCTTTTTGATATATTTGACATAAAGCACATGATACCAGAGACCACCTGAATGAAGAACTCGCCAAAATGTGTTTATTCTCAATGCCATGCTAAACCAGGAAAGATTTTTAATGCCCTAGCCTCCAAATTCCTTAGGCCAAGATATATCCATCCACTTTACCAAATGATATTTCCTGTTAGTATTAGAAGATCCCCACAAAAAATTATACATAACCCTTCTAAGACTCTGAATAATGGAAGCCGGGAAAGGAACAAGACCCATCCAATACACTGGGATGCTAGACAGAACCGATTGCACAAGAATCATTCTACCCCCTAAAGAGAGCAGCTTATTAGTCCAATGACTAATTCTTTTTTCAAGTTTTTTAATAATCCAGTACCAATCCAAAATTCTGTGGCTGAGAGGCTTTAAGAAAAAACCCAAATAGGTTAAGCCCAATTCTAAAGGTTGCAATTTATAAGGCAGATTACTGAGAAACCAGTTCATGCAGTCATCAGAAATATTATAGTGAAGTAAACATGATTTATCAAAATTAATCTTCATACCCGAGGCTTTACAAAAGGTCTCCAAAATAACCTCAAAAGCTGTCCAATCCAGGAGGGTGCCAGCTCCCATGAGGATCACATCATCAACAAATAATAAATGGGATAGTGAAAGAGAGGGAGAGAGTTTAATACCTCTGATCAATCCATTAACTCTAGCATCCTGTATAAGGAGACTCAGGCCCTCAATAACAAGAATAAAAATAAGTGGGGACAATGGGCAACCCTGCCTTATACCACGCGAAGCAGTGAAAAAGCTGGAAGGGGTACCATTTATCAGCACCGCGAAGTTTGCAGTGGAAATGCAACTCATGATCCAATTGACCGTTAAAAGAGGCACTCCAATTTGTATAAGGATCAATCTAACATACATCCAGTCCACTCTATCAAAAGCCTTTGAAAGATCCAATTTGAGAATAAAAGCACAAAGATTTTGAGTTTTAACAGTATGTAAAACCTCCTGCACAATACCAATTGGTTCAGAGATGAGACGATCTTTAAGAAAACCAAATTGTTCTCGAGAAATACCCTTATCCAGATAGGGTTTTAGTCTACCAGCAATAACTTTAGTGATAAGTTTATAAAGCAAATTGCATAGTGAAATGGGTCTGAAGTCGGCAAAAGTACGGGGTTTATCAACCTTGGGAATGAGAGCAAGAAAAGTGGAGTTCAGAGAAGGGGGAATAAAACCTGAGATTCTGGTTTGCTCAATAGAAGTCAACAACAGAGGACCCAAAAGATCAAAAAAATGCAAGTAAAACTCTACAGGCCACCCATCAGGACCTGGACTACGGTCTTTCTTAAAGGAGTGAAGAGCAATCTCAATTTCATTTAAAGTAACCGGGCAACTGAGAGTATAAGAAAGCTCAGGAGAAATAAATCTTTTAAATAAAGAAACCACTTTGAGTTGATGAATCAGATCAGTATCTCCCTCATCTTTAAAAATATTTTCAAAATATTTCTTGCCCAAATCCTTGAGAGAGAAATCTTCCTTATATAAATTGCCAACGGAGTCCTCCAGAGACCAAATCATATTAAGTAGTCTTCTCCCTGAAGCTACTGCATGAAAATATTTGGTATTTGAATCCCCTTGAAGATCCCACTTAGTCCTAAATGGAACAAATAGTTATTGTGATGAGTGACGCGAAAATGACATGTTTGAGCTACATGATGGGATAGTAATGCTTTTGGTATCCGTTAAAAATAATATGTTGATTTAAATTTTTTTGGAATAGTAGCAAATAATCTATCATAAAAATACGACATCCCACAAGAAATCGACATTCTGCACCAAATTTGTGGCACACTTCCATCACTCCACTCTTAAAGATCACAAAATATCTTTCCAACTCCACAAATATCTTCCCAACGCCTGACATCCGACAAGAAATCGACATTCTGCACCAGATTTGTGGCACACTTCCATCACTCCACTCTTAAAGATCACCAAATATCTTTCGAACTCCACAAATATCTTCCCAACTCCTCCCATCCCAAAATAGAAACTGCTCTCCAAACGCTAGTAATTGCGTAAACGTCAATGTCCACATGCTCAAATTCTTTATACATCGTTATGAGTGGTTGCCATTTAGTAATACGGAAATTTCTCTACTTTGAGAATTTCTCTTCTTTGAGTGTTTGGTAAGAAGTAATAGATACAGCAGATACAGTAATACGGAAATTTCTCTAGTTTGAGAATTTCTCTTCTTTGAGTGCTTGGTAAGAAGTAATCGATACAGCAGATTCCAATATCATGGAGAGAGCCTCGATATCCCCATTCTTCATGGAAGCACCATTTCAGCCTTATATATATATATAAGAGTATCTCCGTTGGTTCTGTGGTGTTCATGGAAATGGTGTGCTCACCCACATCAAACGCATGGCAGTTAAATGAAGCGTATACAATGAAGCAAGCCGATTCTGTGATGGTCATGGAAACAACATGTTTGGGCCACATGATTACAATCACGCTTTTATGGGATGAAGCAAGCCCATTGTGGAGATGGCATGTTAGCACGGCATTATCGAATGTCATGCTTTTGGCATCAGTCAGTTAAATATTTATAAAATTAAGAGAAACATAGTCATATATCACACATTTGAAATTTGCAAGAAATCTTAGTTTTAAAAATATATAAATTTTTTAATTATAAACAAATTATATAAACAAAAAAAAATTACAATTAAAATATTATATAACATTTTAACTTAATCTCAAGGATCTAACTTTACCCGCAATGTCAATGGTAGGAATAACAAGTCTTCTCCAAGTTTCTTTATGCATAGTGAATCAGATAATTTTGGACTTATTTTTAACACTCCAACTCCAAGTAAAGTCCATGGACACTAAAACCTTTTAGTGGAAGGATTGTTAAAAAGCCCAAATGATAGTAAATAAAAGGATTTTTTTCAAAATAGTTTTTTTAAATGAATATAATAATTATCAATCTAGAAAATTATATTTTCTTTTATAAAAATAAATGTTTTTAAATATATTTTATAATTTAAATTACATTTTTTAAATTGTTATTAAACAACGAAAAAATTTAACATTTTTAAACCTTTTCTAAACATTTTTAATAATTTTTTTTAATAAAATTTAAACTATTTATTAAATAACAAATAATAGCAGCTAGCTTTTTATTGAATTTTTTCTTCTTCTTATTTTTATTATTTTTTAACTAATGTTTAAAAAGCCCAATTAGTTTAGTTATTAGTTATTAATTAATTAATTTATATATTTTAAATATAGTAGAAAAAAACATAATTTTTTTTATTGATATCAAGAGCTAAAATAATTGTCGAGAAAATATCTTATACTCATAAACGACTCACGAGCCTAATATTTCAATAAACACAAGGGCCCCCAAGGAGAAAATGTCCCCGACGAGATTCAAACACGAGTGGGTAGTGTAATAACCAAATCTCCCAACCACCCGAGCTATGCCCAATGGACACACACAAAAACACACACACATATTTGTATTATAAATTCTATATGTTATTTACAACAATAGAACTTGATTCAAGAGGATAACACTCCATCCCACAATCTTTCTCTCTAACACAAACACATATTCACATATATCACCATTTAGGCTTACGCTAATGACAACTTGTAGGAGATACGAGTTGAGGCACATAAAAATTGGAACTCTTCTTTTAAATTGATATCATACTATGTTAAACATTGGGTTACCAAGAAAGGAAGATGACATATTTAATTTTATTGTTTATTATTCCATTCTTTTTGTACATGCATAAATTATGCCTCTTGCAAGCCGACATATATCACTCATAATGAGGGCTAGCTTCCACGTAAACTTTGATTGTGTTACCATTACTCATAGATATTTTCTTTTATGAACATTATATCACTACTACATAGAGGGGGTTATTAAGAAAATATTTGAGACAATATTTGTGTAAATTGTCTCAACTTAAGACCAAAAAAAATTGTGTATTGTCTTTAAGCTGGTGTCTTAAATTAAGAAATTATATTATCTTAATTTCACGACAATAGTTTAAGATAGTAGCTTAAGAAAATAGTTTAAGACACCCGCTTAAAGACAATTCTGAAGACAATACACAATTTTTTGTTCTCTTATGTTGAGACAATTCACATAATTATTGCCTCAAACATTGTCATAATACCCCCTCTATGTAATAATGATAGAATGCATCTATTTATGATAGGGTGTGGTGGAATCGAACCACCAATCTTCTACATTATATAATGCAGATCCTCTACCTTTGAGCTCGCATATTGTAACTTCATATACAATAATAATATTTGTATGTGTTAGAGTTTTTTTAAACAATGGGCACAAGAAGCATCGAGAAATAGCTTCTTGAAACAACTCAAGGTATGGAGGAGTGAAAAAAAGTTTGATTTACTCAAAAAATAGTGGAATCAATTGTATATGTATTTCCTCACATTTAAGCATGAAAAACAGAGTGGGGAGCATAGGAGGCACATGTGGTAAGACGAGGAAAGATGGATGACCCATGGCATTCAAATGGTCATGTAATGCTTATTGATGGTACTTTGGATCCATACATTCCATACTAAGACAAATCAAATGAAAGAAACATGTGTTAATATGCGATAATGGGTATTTAACAATTCTAAATGTTGATGATCAAATTGGCTAGTCAGAAAAGGATACTACACTTTCTTGCAATATGCTCTGCACTAAAAAACATAAATATTTATTTTTTCTAACACATAGCATTCCTTACATCAATCTCAAACTTCAACATGATAGAAAATATATTAGCTTAGTGATTACGATCTTGTACCATAAACTGTATATTTTTCTGATATAATCATTCCTCAATCCAAATCTGAATATTTTAAAGTATATCATTTGATGATTGTACAAATTAGATAAACTATGAAAATCAAATTGAAACAAGAATGAAGGTGAGGGACCTACATCTCATATCTTAAAATATATCCATCAAAACAAATAATTTGACAGGATAGAAAACTCACCAATGTTATGCCCAACGAATACCTTAAATGGAGAAAACATGTTTCAAAAACCCTACACTCTATAAGAAAATAAAAATAAAGCTATATATTACAAACTTAATTTCAGTTGGACTAGCCAACAAACAATGAAACTAATTAAAAAAATCAACATATACATGTAAAGTGGGTGAGTTGTCATCATCTGAGGATACAATAAGTTACGTTGAAGCTTCAAGATTCAATTGTAAAACAAAAATTTGATTCGTAGCTACATCCACATAACTATTAACTTAAATAGGATGGCAGTGTCATTTTTCCCAAGTTAAGAATCAAAGCTACAAAATATCAACCAAACTCTTTTATGCACATTATCATCAAAGATGTGTTTACTCAACATTACATATAATTAAAGTGGGTGAGTTGTCATGATCAGTTTCTAGCGTCTTAAATCCTAAACCACTAGGTATAATGTACACAAAATTGAAAATTCTAATAATGTATTGTTGAACTATATGAAGCAGATGCGAGTATATGATGAACCTTTGAATTCCAAGAAAATGTACTATTAAACATCCGTGCAAAAAAAGTGTACAATCAAATTCTTGAAAATACATTGATATTTCTCACTCAATGACAATTATCCAAAAATTACTATGGTACAAGACCTCACTTTCAACAATGGAAAATGAATAGGTATTGTACTATGCAATATGTGATACATAAAACTCTCCATCCTCACCTTCAAGGGCCAACAATTTTGGTGGATCTGTATTGAATTCCAAACTATAGGCTTCTATTTAAGAAATTTGGAAGACTATTGCATTACTCACAAAAAAAATTAATAGAAAAATTACATCCACAACAATGAATAAATGAGGAAATAGAAAAAGTTTTTCAATCTATGTGTTAAGAGAACCTCTATTGTCCTATGAACAGGTGAAATAGTATTGCTCATAAAACCTAGACAAAAATTACCATCCCACTTTCATACAAGTTTGGCATACAAGTTTGTATAGGAGGAAAGCATCTACCCATTGCCAAACCCAAGATCCGATTTCGAGAAAAATATCACCCTTGGAGCAATAATCAGAAGAAAAATAAGTTAGTTACCAAATAAACAAGAAAATAATAAATTTCATTCCTCCACAAACTAAATTAATAGTTTGGGGCTATTGCTATATTTCCCCCATAGGGACATTACAAAGGAAACTATTTTGAAGTCAAATTTATTCTACTAAGCACATCTTTCATAATTTTTCAAATAATCTTGTTCATATATGTCAAGACAAATGAAAAGTAACAAAAGAATTTTGAAAACATATTGCACATCATATACAAACATCGTATCATTCAAATTAGATGTGTTATGCCCCTATTTGGTAAGCATATTAGAGACAGGGAGATTGCACATGCACTACCATCCAACCAATTACACAACTATTTGGAATAGGGGACTCTATAGTGTTATAGATAAAAGAAATAAACAATCCTTCCACACTACCTAATACTTGACATGAAACAAGAGAAACAAGTCGATTTGTTGGCTCTCAACCTATGCAAATTTAGGAAAATGGTGAGATATGGAAGCACGAACATAAGGAAGAACTTACAGCTGGGAGGGAAAAACTTGTTTGATATCTTTGATGAAAATAGTGGAGAGATGATTGCAGTGATCTCTGCATAGTGCAACATGTTTGTGATGTTTCAGAAGGATTTTCTTTCCTACCCAAACCCCAACCGTATGTAAGTGCATCCAATTGGCCTCAACTTATGATCCAATTGTCTCAAATATTTCCTAAACTCAAGGGGTTATTTTTACATATCAATTCTATAGGACCCCAACCCAGTCCTAAGTTTAACAAGAATCTAATGGTTGAAGTTTTGTTTTATCAATGGGTTCTAAGTTGACCTGCTAACTTGTTTTCATTCCACTAAATCTTTGATGCGGATATAAAACAATTAAACTATCTTTATACAATTGTTTTCATTCCACTAAATACCTGATGCAGATATTAAACAAATAAACTATCTTTATACAATGATACTACATCATATCATTTTCATAATTCATTTTGTACAATCCATTTAATAGTAAAAATTAAAGCACGTTCATATGAAATAATATTCAAAATAGTTGTAAATTTGGCAATTTGTCCTTGAGTAATTGGTCACTTCAAGCTCCTTCACTGTTCATGCTGCAAGCCCTTTAACCATAACAAAAAGCTCAACTGGCCAAGACAATATGCCACCCTACCAACTAGGATAGTCTTGCTGACTTCCTAGCTCCAAGAACTCAGTTCTTGGAGCCCCGATCCCAAAACTCGAGTACAATCCAACTGGTGAAAAAATCACCCTTTCCTTTGAAAATTTTCCAAAAGTATGTTTATCTCTTCCTCCTCTTTTCCCGATGTCAAAAACCCCTCCATTCTTCTCCCCTATATCATACTCTTCATTGACTCCCTATGCCTTTATTACTACCTTATCGCAATCATAAATTCTTCAACTTCCCCTTCATCCACTTTTTCAGGTTCCCATAATTCCCCAACCACATGGATTCTCATGGTTACTTGTAAGTCAATCAATTTATTATAAAATAATAATAAGCTGCACCGCCATTGATTTCTTACCATTTTCAACATAAAAAAACAATATTCCTAGTCAACATTTTCAGGTCACATTAATATATATTTAATAATATTAATAACAACATATAATTTTATGTAATCATTACTTTATTTCACCGTCTATCATAATTTTCATTAAGACTCATTTAATTATTTATCAACTAAATAAATTTTACAGATCATTTACTAAGCTATTTACCCTATTCAACAATTAAACTTTATCCGTGATTAAGTTCTTAGTGAATGTTTAATTATTATTACATTTTGACTAGTTCTAATTGATTATAATTCACTATAATAATCATTCATGGAACTAATTACCATATTCAACATTCAACCTAGTTACAATAACTTTAACTATAATTAATTGTAATTAATAGTAAATTAACACCACTTTCTAATTAGTTTTAATTTATCATAATTAATTATAACAATCCTAATTACTCTAATTAATTGTAATTAATCCTAATTAATTACAATTATTCATAATCACCATTCATGGAACTATTATTTAATTCATCTTTTAATTAGCATTTATTAATCAAGTAGATAATAAAGTGATTAACAATGATCAACCGCATTAATACTTTATTTAATAACTTAGTAACCATGAACTTATTCAACAACTAAGCTAATCAAATATTAATAACATAATAAGGCAATTTGTATGATGAATTAGCAATAATAAACATTAATTGACATTAATCCTCATTAGGACATGATCATGATTCATTCATTAATTACCACCACATTCAACAATCATACTAAGTAACTCTAATAAAATTACTTAATATTTATTTAATGATGACCATAATTATTAACCAACCTTAATCAGAATCAAACCCCTCACTAATAACTTGACCCAATTATGTCATTTCCTAACCCAATAAGTAACAAATATAATTTAACTTGTCACAATTACAAAACATGAAGTTGTAATGATAATAGAATGACATACCATTTATACAAACATATATGTAGATGATTTATGTAAATGTAGCTAATGCTTACATACATCGTGTAGGTACGCTAATAGGACTCAACCATACATCACACAATCACATAAGTGACTATAAGACGACCTACACTTTTGCAAATTTTAGACACTAACTCATATCATAATAATCCATGACACCAACAAAACATAATGAGACACCACTTAATAATCAAGTAAAGGGATTCAACCCGCAATTAATCACTTTCTTTTTTAAAAATTCCATGTCATTCCTATCTACCTACTTCGTTCGATATAATTCACAACTAACTTCCACATCCTATCCTTCCTCTTCTCGACTACCCTAGAGCGTCAACTACATGACCTAAATCCAGTTAGAACCCATAAGTGGAAGTGTCGACTTTATCGACCAAGCTTCCCCAGCAGGCATCCACTAGTCATGATCACACACCTTGGAGAGTGTACCGTAGTACATCCCTCTTATGACTCTGGGTTTTGGGGATAACGATGGGTAATACCTCCACCCTACTTAATGGAATAAGGGACTATGTCTGCATTCGACATAGTGACTGCATTGCGACTGTCATACTCGGGTTTTGTCATCAAATAACGAATTTGGGCAGTTGAGTTTCTTGAAACACCACACCATCTCGTACATCATTATAATAACAATAATCACATATAACAATAACAATTCATTCTCATACCATATTCTTTGAACTCATACCATCAAGATGCTTCCACCTTGTGGAGATCAACTATCTTTTATCTCTTTTAAACCTGTTGGTTTGTCTCATAACAATATGTCGTATAATCTTTAACATGTCCATACATAATCTGTTAATACTAAAAACAACAATATAATCATTTTCACCATGCATATGCCATAGTAATCATTTACTTGAACATAACTTAAATTGGTATCCACATACCATATTCTATTGAATTTGCATGCCAAAGACATAATCTAAACATGTTCATAACTCATAATATTAACATCACACACATATATATAAATTCCACAAATAAAAAAATTCATATGTCCACAATGTCATCTATCGGAGAAGTTCCACAATAAGAAAATACATCCGCTAATGACAAAATATCATCTACTCACAAAGTTCACAATAAGAAAATACATCCAGTAATGATAGTCTAGGTAATAAGGTCAAAATGGGGTGTTACATACACCCACCCTTCAGGAAACTTCGTGTAGTGCTCTGCCTAACTGGTAGAGCACTATGTCCATCTCTCTTGTGTTGTTCTGTATACTAGGCTCTTGGTCGGTCCAATTTTAGTTCATTTTCTCAATATGGCACTAGCGATGATGGGCACATGCATGAGCTTTTGTTGTTCATTCACAGACCAAGCAGATTTACATAAATGCTTGATATTGATGGTGTCTTCCTATATGAGTTGACCCACGTGCTTGAATTTATGCATTGTAATCTATAGAGCATATGCAGAGAAATAATTTCCCATGCGCAAGATTTATTGTTTTATAATAGTAGAATAGGGGTGTAGCTTAAGAAAGACACATGCTTTGGAGTAGGAGGTCTGGGTTCAAATTGCAGCACCCCATTGAAATATCTTATTTGATTAACAGATCAGATATGTTAGGTGGATTTTTTCCCTTGAGGCCCCAAAGTATAATAACCATGCTCTGATACCATTTTGTAGTGCTCTGCCTAACCGGTAGAGCACTGTCTGAAATGTTCTCTATCTTAAGCTCATTCCGAGTTAGTTTTTAATAAAATCAAGACTCTTAATCATATTACAACACATGAATGTGCAAATATGAACTGTAAACATATTAAAGTAAAAATACGAGCTGTACATGTTGATAAATTCATGAATTTTTCTTTTATAAATTAGACCATAATAGCATGCATGAATTTAGTATCTACATACCTGAAATTTAAATACCTGAACCAGTGGTTGTAGTAGATCCAACATTTTTTGTATACCTTGTAGGCTCCTTCCTCTTCCAGCCTTCCATCCAAGTCTTGATTAACAAAATGATGTGCCTCCCTGCCGACTAGCTCTCATCATGTGCCGGCCCTAGGAAACCCACGGGTTTCCTAGCCCCCGAGCCCACAGGCCAATAATACCGAGAGCAGCTTCCTCTCCATTCTTTATCTTCTCAGTCTCAATCATTTACAGATACTCTCATCCTTGAGTTGTCCCCCTCCTCAAGTTTTTTTTCCTTCCCCTCATTTTCCCATAGATGCAGCCTCTAATCCCCCCTGAAATCCCCAAAATCCCCCTCCTTATACCTCCTTACCCCACCGCCTTCCTTCTTCCACCGCCCCTTCTTCCACCGCCTCTTTCATTAATTTATGTTATTCTCTTCTTGGGCAGTGTAGTAAAATTTTTGTTCGACATGTGTTATTTTTCTTAAATGGTATGTGTTACCCAACCCTAACCGAATGTCCTAGAATTTTACTTTGTGGTTTACTTAAGTTTTATACTGAGTGGTAAGGTAATGGTAATCGTAGTTTTGTTAATTATTTATTAACTAATTAATAAATACTTAATAATTAACCTTAATAATATAATAATAATAATTAGAAGTAAAATAATAATTAATATTATTAACCAACAATTAATCAATTGTAGTCTCATGATTAATTGCTCGTAATGATTTTATGTTTATTTTAATAAAAGTACTTATTAATAAACGTTAATATGGGGCATTACACTTTGTCCTGAAGTTATAATCGAAATAGTGTGGGAAAATCACGATGCATGGTCTTTGCATCCTCCTAGGTAGAAGAACTTGGGCTATACTTGTCCTAGTGGACCTTAACCTGGTCCACCAAATGGTGCCTAATTCTTCTAGACCTACGGTCTAATATACATAATGGTTCGACCCTCATGGTTCCCTTGTCGAAAACTTGCAGTTCCTTCCAATTTACTTTATGAGACTCATCTTCTATATATAGGTGAAAAACCGATACATCAAATAGATTATGAGTTTTACGCAAAAGGGGTGGTAGTAAAAGACAATACACAATAGGTTAAACTTTCTCTATAATTTCAAAGGGTCCTATGATTCGGGGTGACAACTTTGTCCCCTTCGCAAAATTGATGGTACTTTTATTTAGTTTGATTCATATGAAAACTACATCTCCCACATTATAGTTTATGTCAACCCTATGTCCATTGGAATAGCTCTTTTTCCTATCCTAAGATTCCTTTAACCATTTTCTAATCTAAATCACCTATTCTTCCATCTCTTGAATCAACTTAGGTCCCACAATTACTCAGTCCTATAACCTTTAAATCAATGGTGTACTACATGGCCTCCCATATAGGGCTTGATAAGGTGGCATACCAATTGAGATGTGGTAACTATTGTTGTAAGAAAACTCTACTAAGGGTAAATTATTTTTCAAATTGGTTTGTTGATCCATAGCATACATCCTACGCATGTCCTCCATATCTTGATTCACTTTTTCTGTTTGGCCATCTGTTTCTTGATGGTAAGCTATGCTTAAATTCAACTGAGTTCCTAAAGAAAACTGCAAACTTGTCCAAAACCTGGACGTGAATCAAGAATCCCTCCAAAACCTTGTCTTCATGGGAAACCCATGAAGAGAAAAAATTTCGTTGATGAACACCCATGTCACATCTACAACATCATAGGTTTCCTTAACTAGAATAAAGTGAAAATTATTTATTTATTTATCAACAACGACCATAATGGCATCATGCCTACGAGAGGTAAGAGGTAATCCTACCACAAAGTCCATTGAAATAACCTCCCACTTTTTCATGGGAATGCCATGTGGCTGCAAAAGTCCTGCAAGGTGTTGGTGATCATCTTTAACTTTCTGAAACTCAAGGAACCTAGCAATGAATTAGACCACATCTCACGTCATTCCTGCCCAAATTAAGAGTTCTTTCATATCTGCATACATCTTCTTTACTCTCGAATGTGCACAATAGACTGATCTGTTGGATTCCTTGAGCATATTTTCTCTAATATCTCCCTCCTCGGGGATATACATTCTCCCTTGATATCGCATCAACCCATATGCTTCTAGCTCATACCCTTCAAATTTAGGTTCCACCTGCCTTCCTTGCTGGAGTGCCAACATGACCTTTAAGTACCAACTATCTCCGACTAGCTCCTGTAATATTCTCTCCTTTAAATATACCTTTGAAGGTATGAGAGTAAAAATCCTTGGTTTTCTACTTAAGGCATAAGCTACTACATTATCCTTCCCCTTGATGTACAAAATCCCAAAATTGTACTTGCTCATAAATTCACTCCATCGCCTCTACCTAGCATTTAGGTCTCTTTTAGTGAAGTGGTACCTCAGGCTTTGGTGATCTAATTTGAGATCAAAGCTTCACCCAACAAGGTAATGTCTCCAAATCTTTAGGGCTAACATCACTACCACTAATTCTAAATCATGGGTATGGTAATTATCCTCATGAGGTTTTAACTTTCTTGGTGCATAAGCTATTACTCCACCTTCCTACATTAACACAACACCCAAACCTTGCCTTGAGGCATCCGTGAAAATTGTGAAGTCTCTCTCCATATTCAGAACCCGTAGAATTCGTCCACTCATTAGTAATTATTTTAATATAGTGAATGCAACACCGCATTATTCATTCCATTCATATCTGATACCTTGCATTGCAAGGTCATTGTGGGTTTTTCTATTTTTGAGAACCCTTCCACAAACCTTCTATAGTATCCTACTAAACCCATAAAGCTTCTTACTTCATGTGCATTCCTTGGAATAGGCCAATCCATTATGGTCTTCACCTTTTCTAGATCCATAGAAATTCCCTCACTAGAAATGATATGCCCTAGATAATGGATCTCCTTTTGATAGAAAGAACATTTGGACAACTTGTCATAAAACTTGTGTTCTCTCAAGCATGACAACACTATTCACAAGTGTTCCTCATGATCTCTTTCGTTCATGGAGTAGATAAGGATATCATCCAAGAAGACTTGCACAAACTGATCTAAGTATTTTCTAAACACACTATTCATGAGGCTCATGAATACAGCTAGTGCATTAGTCAATCCAAAGGGTACCACCACGAACTCATAGTGGCCAATTTGAGTTCGAAATGTCATCTTAGGTATATCACCTTCATTGATATGAAGTTGGTGGTAACTCGATCGCAGGTCAATCTTAGAAAATACCGTCTCCCCTTTCATTTGATCTAAGAGGTCATCAATTTGAGGTATTGGGTACCTATTTTTCACTGTGGCTCTATTCAAATCTCTGTAATATATGCAAAGATGGAAGGAACCATCCTTCTTCCTTACAAAAATTACTAGTGCACCCCATGATGAAATACTTGGCCTTATGAATCCTAGGTCCAACAGTTCCTTCATCCGCATTTGCAACTCTCAAAGATCTAGGGCCTTCATCCTCTAAGGTGCCTTTGTTGTTGGCTCTGTACCGGGTTCAATCTCGATGGTAAAATGAAGTTCTCTCTTAGGAGGTAACCCAGGTAGTTTATTTGGAAAGACGTCACTGAATTCAGCTAACACCAGGTATTGATTTAATGAGGGTCCCTTCTCATCACTTACGGCTTCAACGATATATAACTAACATCCTTTCCTCATACATCATTTCACATTCATCGTTGAAATGAAACATAGGGACACCTTCCGTTTTATACCCTCAATCTCAGTAGTATTCCCTTTGTCATCAACACAAAGGACCCTCTTTTTGTAATAGTCATAGAAAGCTCAATGTTCCTCAATCCAATTCATACCTACAATAAGGTACTAAGTCCCATGGCAGTTGACATACACTTTGACTTGTGTAACAAACACCTCGAGATCTACCATACAGTTGTCAACGCTATATCCTACTACTTGTTTTTCCTCCAGCAACCATTTCAACAAAGTTGAAATCATTGTGCTCGCAGGCTTCCAACCCACATTTATTTAATGCATATGGAGAAATAAAACTATCAGTAGCACCAAAATCAAATAAAATTATGAGTTTAAAATCATTAATTATACCCATTGGCTGGTGTTCAACCTGGTTATTATGCACTGCTGCCTAGATTTGATGCTTACTTCCTCCACTTCCAATCGGGGCCTTTCCTTCTCGATGCACTATATCGGATCGTAACTTAGGAAAATCTCACTAACAGTGTGGACCCCGCACCCCAAACAAGCAACCTGTGATGGTGTAGTTTAGATGACCTATTGAGACCTATGAGAGGGGTTCCTTCCCCTCGATCCCCATTCCCTACTAACTCTTTCTAGATAATTTATTATACCCTCGTGAGTTCCTATTCTAGATTGGGGAATTGCAGTAAGTACCATTGATCTTTCTAGTGTCGCAACTCTAGGTGTAGACTTGTTTACATAGGGAGCTGTCCTCGCATACCCTCCTTTAGTGTAGGTTTGAGGGCCTTCCCTAAGAATATTTACTGCTGAGTATTGAATGTCCTCAAGGGTTTCCCACCTGTTAGTGCCAGAAATTGTTCTCAGACTACTAGAAGAACAAGCCAACACAATTTCAAAAGTAAAATTAAATAAAATAGATTTTAGGGTTTCTGTTTATGGTTTTGGTTTTAAAAACTTCGTCAATAAGGAGGAAATAAACATCCACAATCTAATATAGAACTAAATAATGCAAGTTATATAAACTGGGGTTTAAACACAGCCCAATAATCCATAAACATTACACATGAAACACTAATTCCACCCACAGGCTACAAGCATTTACATGAATGAACCTTTAAACAGGAAATAAAATTGTAGACTGAGCAATCAACCAGATCACAAATGAAAAAGCATGACAGGTAAAAGGGCTTATTAGTTTATATATAATCAATAACATTCATCCACTTACATAAGAGTTATAAATGATAGCTTGAGAAATCAAAGCTCCAAAGCCTCTCCTTGAGTGAAAAATCCCACCGCAAAACTGTATGTTTGTCTTCCTTTTATCATTACAAAGATAAAGTAGTTCCATAACTACCTTCTAGGTCAAAATTTGAAACAGTTACATTAATTAGTTACGTTATAACTGAAAATATTTAAAGATAGTTAACCCAAAAATAGCAAATCGGATTTGGGGAAATTTGGCGAATTTCTAAAAATTTGGGTCTCAAAGACGCCTTCATATCTCTTGATATGGGACACCTGTGCCAAAACTGAGAGATTTTTTTTTAATGAGCATGTTATGAACAGAAACCTCTCTTGGTTTTAAAAAATTTCCATTCAATTGATCGTAATAAGTGTTGGAAATTTGTGACTAAAACAAAAAATTATTAAATAATTCAAACCCTGAAAATAGGCCACAAAGATGAATTCGAACCTCTCAAAAAGTAATAGTTGTTGCAAAAATGAGAGAGGGTTTATGCATGAGTACTTTTTAAAGAAAAACCTCTTTTGGTTTTCTAGAATTCGTTTCCATCACCTCGTAATTTGCTCCAAATGATAATGACAAAAACAGGAAAAACAAAGTTGTTACAGGAATCTCCTCATGAAAATATTTGACAAAGGACTAAAAAATGACGGTTAGATTATAAATAAAACTTGGAATAAACTTTTATTATAAGTTTTTGGAAGCTTAAAGATATACATATTAATTAACAATCCCAAAATACAAAAATAAATTAATGAAATAATTCAACCATTAAAAGCATTAAAATCAACAAAAATTAATGATTGTCAAAAGTTCTTAAAATCAACATAAAATGTAAAATAAAAGTTAAACCAACAGTTGAAAAATAGCACAAAAAGAATCGATAGACTAAGAACAAGATATAGTTATAACATCTGGAACTTGCTGTAGGATGAAGTCCTTCGTGTGAGGCTTCAAGAAGTTGTAGACCTTGTGCCTTATTCATTGGGTTATGGATTCATTTACCAAATATCTGCAACTTTCTCAAACTCTGAACACATACCTTTGAAATGAGAAAATACTGCTACAAACCAGCATACTGAAAAGAATCTACATGCTCGTATAGTTAGCTTATTCTACTATTTACTCCTACTTCTAATCAGAGGAAACAACTCAATCAAGTGTAATCATACTTCTAGTGAAGCCAAGAAACCATTTGACTAAGAATCAAAATTCCATGCATGCTACTATTTGAGAAAACCCACAAAATATGTGATAAATACAATAAAGACTCGGTAGGCAGCTGATACTTATGACTAGAAATAGGAAGTATGCCAAAATCTACAGCATTAGAAACCTTTGAAAAATACAACTCCATCCAAGAAGCCATAGGATCTTGAAATTTTTTATTTAAAACTTCAATGTCTTCATTATATTCATCATAAAGTGAAGCATTCCCTTCCTCTCCATTGTTGTTCTTTTTAAACTTTCGCTCAAGAATGGAAACCAAGGGCTCTTCAAACTACTTCTCGACCTTCAAATAAAACCCTTGATCAAAACTTGAACAAATAAAATTCTGAAAGTCACCATAAGTCAACAATGGCAGCTTATTTCTTATATCAATAGTAAGAGGTTGAAGAGCAACAACTTCTTCTTCATAACATGACAATCTCATAGCAAGAACTAGGAAATTTCTACTATAATCCACTGAAAGTATATTATCATAAAAAAAGTCAGCAAACTGATATGAAGAATCAACACAAGCATCATTTAAATCCTTGTTCATATGAAAATATGAAAACGATGAAGAAAACTATCTTAAATATGAATGATACCTACGTTCTTCTTCATGTTCATAAGCTTGTATATCTTCAACATGAGCTTGATCTTGAAGCATTTTGCAAGCTCAGATGTTCTCCTCCACTCCTTTTACATCCTCAAACAATTGTCTTAAAGATGATGATTTCCTTTCTAACACAAAAAAGACAAGATATGAATGTTGAGCCATAACATAATATACCATAGCAAGTTTTCTCGAAGGCCTGATCTCAGTAGGCATACTGATATAAAAAATTTGAAACCTCCAATTAAATTTAGTAATTTTCTCATCATTCTCCCTTTTCAAACTATAAAATTCAGAAAGAAATTGATCATAAGATTTATTCTTACCCCAATACTTCAAAAAGACATCATGTAACTCTTCCCATGATCCAATTGAATTAGTTTTTAAATTTCGGAACCAAAACCCAGCATCTCCAACAAAATATTTCGAAAATAATCTCATGACCACATCCTCGTGCATGATTTCAAAATTATCAATGAAATTATGAAAAGATTCTAAATGCTTCTCTGCTGTAATATGGTCTTTTCCAGTAAAATGGGGAAGATATTCAACAAAGTAGGAAGGGTAAGGATGTAAGAGAGATGGAAACCTAAGAGGTTTAAACATCTTCTCTCTAAGTCTAGACTAAAAATCTGTGAGTTGAAAATGAGGTTCAACAAGCTGTTTGCAAGTTTCAGCAGTGATGGTAGAAGGGAATAGATCAGCTTTATTCTCTACAAGGAGACCAGAATGATAAGGTTCAATAGATATCGGTATATGTATATCACGTTTTACATGTATTTGAAATGAAGGAATAGGATCAACATCAATAAAACAAGAAGAATGCAAACTTTCTTCTTCCAAAAAGGGATATGTACCTGAAGGTTTATGATCATCGGAATAGACAAACAAAAAATAATTCTTTTGACATGCAATGGCAAAGACATGAAAGAACTGATGAATAAGAATAAAACCTCATGGAGGAAAGTAACAAGATGATACCCAGTTTCTCCATTTGGCTTCTTCATTTTCTTGTCAACAAAATTCTCCTTACAGTGGAATCTTTAATCGTGGAGTCCTCAGAGAAAAATTGTAGTCTAAAAGATTTTTTGACATTGTTCACCTCTCAAGATCAGATGAATAATGATATCCCAGGAAATATATACTTCATCTTTGTCCCTGGAAACGGTGCCAAAGATGTTAGTGCTAGAAATTGTTCTCACACTACTAGAAGAACAAGCCAACACAATCTCAAAAGTAAAATTAAATAAAATAGCTTTTACGGTTTTTTTTAAGGTTTTGGTTTTAAAAACTTCATCAACAAGGAGGAAATAAAAATCCACAAGATAATACTGAACTGAATCATGCAAGTTGGATAAACTGGGGATCAAACACATCCCAATAAGCCATAAACATTACACATGAAATACTAATTCCACCCACGGGCTACAAGCATTTATATGAATAAACCATTAAACAAGAAATGAAATTGTACACTGATCAATCAACGAGATCAGAAATGAAAAAGCATGATAGGTAAAATGGATTATCGGTTTATATATAATCAATAATAGTGATCCACTTACATAAAAGTTATAAATGCTAGCTTGAGAAATCAAAGCTCCAAAGCCTCTTCTTGAGTGAAAAATCCCACCACAAAACTGTATGTTTGTCTTCCTTTTGTCATTACAAAGATAAAGTAGTTCGATAAATACCTTCCATGTGAAAATTTGAAACAGTTACATCAATTAGTTACATTATAACTCAAAATCTTTAAAGACAATTAACTTAAAAATAGCAAATCGGATTTGGAGAAATTTGTCGAATTTCTAAAAATTTGGGTCTCAAAGATGCCTTCATATCTCTCGATCTGGGACACCTGTGAAAACCATGAGAGAGGTTTTCTTAAATGAGTATGTTATGAACAAAAACCTCTCTTGGTATTTAAAAATTCCCCTTCAATTGATTGGAATAAGTGTTGGAAATTTATGACTAAAACAGGAAATTATTAAATAATTCAAACCCTGAAAATATGCCACAAATATGAATTCGAATATCTCAAAAAATAATAGTTGTTACAAAACTGAGAGAGGTTTTTGTGCATAAGTCTTTTTTGGACAAAATGTTTTTTTGGTTTTCCGGAATTCGTTTCCATCACCTTGTAATATGCTCCCAATGATAATGACAAAAATACGAAAAACAAAGCTATTACAAGAATCTCCTCATGAAAATATTTGACAAAGGACTCAAAAATGAGGGTTAGATTATAAATAAAACTTGGAATAAAATTTTATTATAATTTTTTGAAAGTTTAGAGATATGCATATTAACTAATAATCCCAAAAGACAAACCTTAAAATGAAATGAATGAAATAATTCAACCATTAAAAGCATTAAAATCAACAAAAATTATTGATTGTCAAAAGTTCTTAAAATCAAAGTTAAACCAATAGTTGAAAATTAGGACAAAAAGAACAGATAAAATAAGAACAAGATCTAGTTATAACACCACCCAACATCTCTTCGGTATAGTGAGTGCATTTGACTGCCTCGAAAATTGAAGTGGGTTTCCACATCTGTCACATTATGACTATTAAACCATGATTAAGGATACATGAGTGTTATTACCCACTACCATGATGAATGCCTTGAAAAATGAAGTGACTTAATCATGTATCCTAGGATTGAGTCCATACACAAAGCACTCAGCCTAACATTGATCAGTGTCCAAGTGGGGTACATACTTAACCAAATCCATTAATCTGATCTCATATTCCTCTACCGATAAACTCCCTTGAACCAAGGTGTTAAAGGCTCCTTCCTCTTGTTCCTGGTAGAATGCTGGAAAGTACTTTCGTGTGAACTTATCCACAAATAGCTCTGATGGAACAATGTCTTGGGTAAGGCGCAATTTCCTTTCTTAGCTTCCCCACCAGTTTAGAGCATTGTCCTTCAACTGAAATATGGCTATTTTGGATTTTGAGTTGAAAGTGTACTCCTATATTGCTAAACACCTGGTGATCCATTCCAACCATGTTTTTGCTCGTACCCCTCCGCGACCACCAGAAAACTTTGGAAGCCTAATTTTCTGAATCTCCCTTGTGATGTCTTGATGAGGGGGTCTCTACAATATGTTCAATGGTATTTCAGGGTCACCCTCCCTCAACGGCAGGGCCTCGACATTTGCTTCTGGTGTAGCACTTTCCCTCTAAAGTCCCATGAGTGTCTCATTTATTGCCTCAAGGGAGCACAAAATGAGAACCGTTTCTGGCGATGGTGTCGACACATTCTACTCAGTCGTCATTGTGAAGCCTCATCCTCGACCTACTCGCGTTATTACCATAACGATCATGTTTATGGCATAAGTCATCATTAGTACATGGTTCACGTTTTTATCGAGGTCACTATTAAACACATACTCATATCTATAGGTTGAAGGGAATTTTGTTTCTTTATTCTCCTGTAAACAAACTTTACACGATACTTAGGAAAATGCCTGAAAGGGTAGGGGTACGAAGGCACTACTACATCCCTACATCAAAGTCTTCATTGCGGGCCTTAGGTAAGAGACTATGTCTTAGGTTTTGTGCATGGTGGCGCATCATTCTCATGACTTAGGTAGTCGTCAATGACCATACTTGCCGTCAGAGTCACACTCCTCGTGATCTCCCATATAAATCTATTATGTTGCTTAATTTGTATTAAATTCAATTTAACACGACTTGTCTCATAGTGTGTACCCTAATTCGTTTAAGGTGATGGATAACCCATAATTAATTTCATTTTGTAAGGTCCTAATGTTATATTTAGCTAACTATTTAATAATTGATCACCACAAAATTTAACCATCCACCACTTTACAATTTATCTGATATTAACATTTATTTACCCTTAAACTTAATTTTTTATTATTATTATTTAAAGTTCACCATATTAGGCATTTACTTAGCCGAGTATACATATTAAATAATTTTAAATAATATTAATTATTTTTCAAAATCTAATAATGCTAAACAACAATATCTAATTAAATTACTAGTTTTTTTAAATACTAAACATAATTCATTTATATAATATATAAAAATTTTGATTCTAATTTAATTTTAAATTGGAAGAAATCATACTAAACATACCTACCCTAACCCTAATCTACAAAGGCCTTCCCATGACCACCACAGTGCTTGTGTTGGTCATCCCACAAAGCAAGGAAAAATCCCTAACCCTGTCTGCTTCTCACTTTCTCTAGCTCAAGAGTGAAGGAGCTCTGCAACTCTAGCTCAACTAGGCTGCTACAAATTCGAACGCTAGAGCTAGACTCAGCTCAGCTTCAACACAACGCACCAGGCTAAAGGAAACTACAAAACTAAATGTTTAGTTCAGAACTTATTCTTCCCCGTTTTGTCTCAAGTTGTTCATTTTCCTGCAACCCTGGCTTCTCAGAGCCTTTTGCTTTTAAATATAGAATTTTTTTTTAAACCGTAGAAATTGTTTGCGTCCCTCTAGATCCACCTTTGCAGACCTATTACGGAAAACATCCAGTGCCCAATGGGTAGTAATTTAAAAGAAAAACCCAAATATATATATTACTATTATTATTATTTTTTTCTCATATATATATATATATATTTTTGTTGGAGCCATCCGTCTAGTGATGACCAAGGGCGTACCTCTTTACCCTCGCTCTTCATGACCTCGTGGTTGTTGGTTTCACTTGCTAATGAGGATTAGACTTACTCAAAAATAAAAATAACTAGGGTTTACATTGTATTTATTTATTTATTTTGTTTTAGCTAAAACTTTTTTCCTAAAATTATTTTTTGTTGAAGGGAAAAATTTTTACCCAAAACATTTTGCCTTGGATTAATTTTTCAATTTTTCCTCATGAAAATTGTTTTACCCGAAAGTTTCTCGTGGGATTATATATATATTTTTTTTGTTGAATGGAAAAAGTTTCACTCAAAACATTTTTCCTCAGATTAATTTTTTCCAATGAAAATTGTTTTTTGATTGAATGAAAAATGTTTTACTCCAAACATCTTGCTTGAGATTAATTTAATTTTGCCGAATGAAAAATTGTTTTACCCAGAAAGTTTTTCATGAGTTTTCTTTTTTCCTTTTTTATTTTCTTGACATTATTTCTATCTAAAGCATTGAGTTGAAAGTTAAATTGAAAAGTTTTTCCTTAGAATTTTTTTTTAATTATAAAAACGTTAAGTGTCTACTTTTTTTATTTTTTCCTGTAGGTTTTGTTTTACCTAAAACGACTTGTAGACTGTATAGCTCTTTCCCATAACACCAGGTTTCTATCTCCTATATATATATATATCAATATCAATTAATATATGACATATTCCTTTTTTCTAGTATATATACATGCAACAAACCCTAAGATATATATTTCTTATATTTTGAAATTTATATTAATATACTTCATGGACTGCTATCTTAAATAATTTCATTTAGTAAGATTATTCCTCTTCTAATACACTACAAAATAAATAAATATATTTTAATATTAGATAAATGTATATTTCATTTATTTTGTTAACCCAACGGCTTAGAATCAGAATAACAAATGGAACTAAATGATGTTGTGCGGATCAATCCAGGGTGGGAAAACTTATTCTTCCCAAGAACTTGAAAAGCTTTTCTTTTGAATGCTTTCTTTGGTAGTTATTGCAGTGATATGTAATTTCTCTCTTTAAAATTTATATATTCATTCTATCCATGGTAGAACTATTTTATCTACTTAAGTATTTTATATCCCCTACAATTACATATCTAATTAGCTTTTATGCACAAAGGATGGACATTTCTTCCATTTTTTTTAATCCAACTATATAGTGAGCTCTTTAGTTCCAGATTTGGAGCCATGGCTCTCATACCATGTGTAGGACCCCAACCTGGTCTTGAGTTTAACCACGATAAAAAATTTGAAGTTTTGTTTTATCAACTGGTTCTATGTTAACCTACTAACTTTTTTTTATTCCACTAAATCTTTGATGTAGGTATAAAACAAGTAAATTATCATTATACAATTATTTTCATTCCAGTAAATATTTGATGCAGGTATTAAACAAATAAACTATCTTTATACAACAATACTACATTATATCATTTTCATAATTCATTTTGTACAATCAATTTAACAGTAAAAATTAAGGCATGTTCATATGAAACACTATTCAAAATACGTGTAAATTTGGCAATTTGTCCTTTGTCCTTGAGTTATTGGTCTCTTCAAGCTCCTTCACTATTCAGCTTTCAATCCCTTTAACCGTAATAGAAATAGAAAAATAAACTGGACGAACCAATCTTCCACCTGACCAACTAGGATAGTCACGTCGAATTCCTAGCTCTAAGAACTCAGTTCTTGGACCCCTGAGCCCAAAACCTGATTACATAGCCCAAAACCTAATTATAGTCCAACGAGTGATAAAATCCCCCTTTCCTTTGAAAATTTTCCAAAAATATGTTGCTCTCTTCCTCCTCTTCTCATGATGTCCAAAACCTCTCCATTCTTCTCCCTTATATCCTACTCTTCATCGACTCCCCATGCCTTCATTACTACCTTATCCCAATCATAAATTCTTCAACTTCCCTTTCATCCACTTTGTGAGGTTCCAATAATTCCCCAACCACATGGATTTTAGTGGCTACTTGTAAGTCAATCAATTTATTATAAAATAATAATAAGTTGCACCACCATTCATTTCATACCATTTTCAATAGAAAAAAACATTATTAGCTCTCAACATTTTCCGGTCACATTAATATATATTTAATTATATTAATATCAAAATATCATTTTATGTAATTATTAATTTATTTCAGCCTCTATCCTAATTGTCATTAAGACTCATTTAATTATTTATCAACTAAATAAATTTTAAAGATCATTTACTAAGTTATTTACCCTATTCAACAATTAAACATTATTTGTGATTAAGTTCTTAGTTAATTCTTAACTATTATTACATTTTGACTAATCCTAATTGATTGTAATTCATTATAATAATCATTCATGGAAGTAATTACCATATTCAACATTCAACCTAGTTACAATAACCTTAACTATAATTAGTCGTAATTAATACTTAATTAACACCAATTTCTAATTAGTTTTAATTTATCGTAATTAATTGTAACAATCCTAATTAATTTTTTTTTTATGTTGGCAAAGTGGTGGAACCCCCCCTCGGCTAGCAGGGTTGCAATTGGCTAAGTAACCATGATGCAGGGGCATCTAAGCCGTCAAAATCACTCGAAAATTGGACCGTACCAACCCTTAACATGGTTGGATTTTTTTATATCCAACCAGATTAGAACCGACGAAATTTCCGCTTAGGGGATGTCTTAATGATACCCTACCACCAAATTTTCTACATCACGTGGATACAATCCTAATTACTCTAATTAATTGTAATTAATCCTAATTAATTACAATTATTCCTAATCACCATTAATGAAACTATTATAATTCATCATTTAATTAGCATTTATTAATTAAGTAGATAATAAAGTGATTAAGAATGATGAACCACATTAATACTTTATTTAAAAACTTAGTAACCATGAACTTATTCAACAACTAAGTTAATCAATTATTAATAACATAATAAGGCCATTTGTATTATGAATTAGCATTAATCAACATTAATTGACATTAATCCTCATTAGGACTTGATCATGATTCGTTAGTTAATTACCAACACATTCAACAATCATACTAAGTAACTCTAATCAACTTAGTTTGATATTTATTTAATGATGACCACAATCATTAACCAACCTTAATAATCAAGCCCCTTACTAATAACTTGACCCAATTGTATCATTTCCTAACCCAATAAGGAACAAATATAATTTAACTTCTCACAATTACAAAAAATGAAGTTGTAATTATAATAGAATTCCATACTATTTATACAAACATATATATAGACAAGTTATGTAAGCTTACATACATCCTGTAGGTACGGTAATAGGAATCAACCATACATCACACATAATCACATAAGTTATTATATAAAGAAACACACTTAAACATGAATTTGCAAGTTTTAGATGCTAAGTCATATCCTAATAATCCATGACACCAACAAAACATAATGAGACACCACTTAATAATCAATCAAAGGGATTCAACCTGCAATTAATCACTTTCTCTTTTAAAACTTCCATGTTGTTCCTATCTACCTACTTCGTTCTATATAATTCACAACTAACTTCCACATCCTATCCTTCCTCTATTGGACTACCCTAGAGCGTCAACTACATGACCTAACTCTAGTTAGAACCCATAAGCGAAAGTGTCGACTATATCGATCGGGCTTCCTCAGTAGGCATCCACTAGTCATCATCCCACACGTTGGGGAGCATACCATAGGACATCCCTCCCATGACTCTGGGTTTCAGGGATAATGATGGGTAATGCCTTCACGCCCTTAATGGAATAAGGGACTATGTCTGCATTCGGCATAGTGACTACGTTGCGACTGTCATACTTAGGTTTTGTCAACGAATATAAAATTTGGATGGTTGATTTTCTTGAAACCCCACACAATCCTTGTAATATCCCTCTCCTATGCCCTTAAATATCTTGTAACTTTGAAAGACCAGTGTACTTATTCTCTGGTGAGGAGCTCAAGGCTAAGGCCCCACCAGTAGAACCTTATTTGTTAGGTAAAGAAATTTCCTAAACACTGGGACTTAAGACACGAATGCGACATTATTTAGAGAAGTCGAGCCTACTAGGAGGAGGTATTGGGTAAATTTCGACCTAGTATCCTTACAATCCTGATGAGCTAGCGGAGATAAGCTAGCTACCATAAGAAAAATGATGATAGTAGAGGTAAAGCTATGGTAAGAACAGCATATATATTTAAACACATGCACATATATATATATATGTGTGTGTGTGTGTGTGTGTGTGTGTGTGTGTGTGTGTAAGGCAATCATATGTACATATGATAAGGATGCATACATATACATATAGGTGGGAATATATATTTA
>LPNX010581751.1:193563-218978 GCA_001517045.1 Pseudotsuga menziesii | reverse complement strand
GCTTTTAGTGGGATTTTCAGGGAAATATGGTAGGTAAATGGACGAATGAGCCATGAAATGGGGGAGATGAGGTAGTTAACCATTTTTGGGTGTTAACAGGCGGAAGCTGGAGTGGGTTACACATGTGGTGGATAATAGACTGAAGGAGCTTGAGGGGATGAAATCCGACTATTTGGACAGAACACGAGTGTGTCAAATAAGTTGGTCAATGAACATGAGGAGTTGGTCTGGGAGGCGCATAGGATGGGGTGGCTTCATATTGATTCATCATGCGTGAGTAATCAGGGGCATAACTGAGGGGTGCATAGGATGGTGTAGCACTGGATTTAGCCATCACACATGAGTAATCGGGGACATAAATTGATTGGGAAACACTATGTGTGTTACCAGGATCAGGTGGCATCATGGGAGAGGCCGAGTGAAACTGAGAGTGTTGGGTAATAGATTCTATAAATCCATCAGCAGTATGAGATGCCCCCAGTGTATCTCACCATGAGGTGTGCCCTAGGAGCATTGGGTATGATGGTATACAAATAACCTGATTGGTCGTATATCAGATAGAACTGTTGAGCCTTAAGGATGGGTTATTCTTCAGTTTACGAACGCTCATATGCAATGTCCTTGGTTATGGGGGGGAGTAAGGGTTTGAGGAACCAATCAAGGAAGATCCTACATTCTAACTGGATCTTACACAAGCTACGCCTATGAAAACATCCATGGATATGATATGTGATATGAGTATCTTTGTTCTAGCAACAGGATAGTAGGATATCCACTCCATCATCATAACAAATGGGTAACTGGAAGTACTGAAGGAACATCTAAGTGAGCGAGGAAAAGTCAGGGTAAGCATCATGAGGCAATTCGATATACCACTTGGTCGCATCACCCATGAGTATGTGCTGGAACAACCTCAATCAAACAGAATCATCCACAATGTTGTTATATGAACACCATAGGTGGAATGGCATGATGTGATTTTGAGGGTCCTCTCCCACATTTCCCTCAAACTTAGGGATGTTTGAGGGAATATTGATAGGCATAGGAGGTGATTGTGGGTGGTGACAAATGGGGTCATTAGTTAACCATGCCAAAACTGACAGGTTTATACTAGACATAAAATGTAAGCTAGAGTCAAGGTTGGATCGGGAAGGACCAACAATGGTGCCAATAGTTGTAGGAATGTAGTTCCCATGCATAATTGGGGGTGGATGAGGTTGACTTCTGACAGTAGGAAAATTCACTAGTATGGAAGAAATAGTCAGAATCAACGTGGAGGGGCCACTATCCCCAGGTATAAAAGATGGAATGATAGTGACAATGGTGGCTGGAGTGGAACCACCACTAGTGGGTAGTGAACCAGCAGCAATGTGTGCAGTGACAATAGGCCCACTAGGACCAGGTCCTATAGGCCCATTGGAAGGGATGCTTGTGATGATAGGTGGAATGGACGTGATCCCACTACTAACAATCCCTACTTGAAAGGGGTCAGGATATGCACTAGCCATGGGGCTAGATGGAGTGGTGAACAAGGTGGGTTTGGACTGATAGGGATCCGAATCATATTTAGAGGCCGTGTGTGGCTCCAAAGAGGGTGAGTGATGTCAAATATGGATCCGGTGGTGTTAGTTCAGAGAAACGAACTAGGTGTTGAGCCCCCTAAGCCTATGTGAGTAGCACAGTGGAGATATTATGACTATATTGATTGTTGTGTAATGAATGAAAACTCAAGAGTATCAATCACAGGCTCAAAAACCCAGCTACAACTACTTGTGTAGAAGGAGAGTGTATGAAATGGAAGCTCACAGTCCAACAAAAATCTCTAAAACCAAATTGTGACAGTAGGTCATAGAAAGGTGAGTCTACAAAAAAGTGGCCAAAAAGCCAACAAGAAACACTACCTATGAAATAAAAATGACTCACTAACCTATGGGGTATGGGTGCAAGAAATCTCCTATCTACAAGCTAGAATCCCCTCCAAAATCATATCCTTGGGAGGGTGATGAAATCCCAGTCAGATAATACGAAATGGAAGAACAATATAATCTAAGAGAATCCCACTACTAAGAAGGACCTCTAGGTAAGAGATCCCTAGAAGAATGGCCATTAGGATACCTCGTTCATGACACATCCGTTCAGTTTACTGATGCTTAATCCTTTTGGCCCCCGACCCCTGGCTGGGTGATACGGGGAGGACTGTGAAGGTTTATCCTTTGGTGCAAGATGGAGTGCGATATTCCACCCTAACTTCCAGAACCCCTTCTTTTGCGGCTTACTCCTGCTGAGCAAGGGTGCTCCTGACAAACTGGCTGTGAACGTGTCAACAAATACAAGAGGATTTTGGTGCCCTAATGGACAACAACTATGTCTCAAGATGTAAGTGACAGAGGGGTATTGTTTGGATTCCTATCCCCCAAGTCCTAACTTAGCTGCAAGATTGTTTTGTCCTCAAATGAGGTTACAATGTTGGTTGTATTAAGTTAATTTTAAGGCTTGCTTGGGGTCATGAACCAAGATTTTCACTTATATGGTGTGAAATGTGTGCAGCTAATGTGTATTCCAAACCCAACAATCTGCGACGAAGATGTTACAATATCACTGTCAGGTTGCAAATATAATATAGTAAAGAATAATAAAGAATAGTAAATATGCTACAAAATAAAATTTCCTTCCATAAATAAAATGTACTTGAAACAAATGAGCAGTAAAAGGAATTAATCAAACGTAGGAAACATGCATTAGGTCTCAACCACGAATCTCAACTAGAACAGATCATAAATCAAGTAAGTGGGATCTCAAAAGATACCAAGTGGATGCAAAAAGATCAGATCTGGATAGAAACAGGTCGGCACAGGGTTTGAGATAGACAAAGGGTCTGAAACAGGAATCTAAAGAACAAAAATAGACTAAAAACTGTAGGTCGCACCTGTTCACGGAACATGTGCAATCTGAGTCACACAGAATAGAGGAACAATCATGATCTAAGCAGAAAAATAGTCGATGGACTCAGGTCATGCAACTCAAAGGTTTAAGCACGAATGGGTTGCTTGAAACCGAGTCATAGTAGCGACTGTGGTTGCTCTGTAACCCAAGACATGAGCGATCTAGGTTTTTAAGTTAGGTCTCTCTTGTTGGGGCTAAAGGAATGAACTAGGTCATGCTTATTGGGTATAAAGGAGTGACTAGGTCATGGCTTCTGACTAGATAAGAGTGGCTTGGCCCGAACGAAATAATCTTGGAGGGGTAGGCACTGATGTAGTAATGGTTCAGATCGGCCGTGATGGGGTTCGATCTATGACGGCTAAGGGAAGAAGAGAGGAAAACCAATGGAAACTTGCAAAAACAAAGATCCATATGGATCGACCCAGTGGAGTTGCAAAAACTGTAATGGGGATTTCTCCCCTATTACATGCATATGCACCAACCTTAGATCATCCAGAGCATAAGGAATAGTTCAATGGAATAACAGAAAACTAAACAAATATAGCAAGAATCAAAACAAATGAAAGAAAGTATTTTTTGGGTTTTGACATGTATATCAACTAACTAGTGCAAGAAACAAAAAATAAACAAACCTTTCTCCTGCAATATGGTCCATCGTTTCCATCGTCAGAAGTGGTTCTGCAGCTACATGAGTTGGTTCTCCAGTCATCTCCATGGACAGTTGTAAAATAATGTGTTACGGAGAGAAAATTCCTATGGCTTGGGGTGTACCACAATAGATATCTAGACACAAGAAATCGATCCTTTCCCAATATGCAAGAGAAACCAAACATCTAACACTAAGGGAACTTGAATCACACCTTATTCCGGACAGTTAGAGTAGATCCCCGTTGAGATTTTTCCAATCCTACTTGCGCTAGCAATTTTCTCTCAACAATACCAAATAAGACAAGCATGCTATATAATATGGCGTTATATCTACTCTAACATATATAATCAACAATGTATAAGCAATTAAACATATCCATGGATTCAATATTCATTCAAATGCACATTATTTTATAGGAAAATATATTTCTATTAATCAAATCATAGATTACACAAGTGACAACCTCTATCAGCACGTCTACGAACCGGAGAAACCGAGTCCTCCACCTCGGCCTCCACCACCTCAATCCTCCATATCTCGATAGCAAGCTCACACGCAAAGGAAAGCTTGGGAAGAACACAAAGTTCTCAAAAGGGACAAAGGGATGCAGACTCAAGTATATGCAAGCTATGGCAACAATGGACTATAGTGTTGTTGCTCTTCAATTGCCCCTCCTTCAATGTATCCAAGGGGCTCCTTATATAGAACTCCAAAAGGGTAATGGAGGGACAAATCCGAGAGATCTCAAGGCATATGGAAGGCCAAGAGTCAAGTGCTTCAAACACACATGAAGGAAAACTCCAAAAGTATTTGGATTTATGCACACATCCCAATGTACAGGGGTTTGAGGTCAAAAGTTGCATGTACACGTGAGTATGGGATTAAAATTCACGTACAACAATAAATAAGGGTTTTTAGGGATGAACTTATCAAAGTATAATATCAGTCCATGGGGTCTAAAGAGTCTGCAGAAGGACATGGAAGGCCATAAATATGTGATCAACCATGTGTGATAAAATCATCTATAACACGGGGGATGAATCCAAAGTGGGTATAGAGAAATCTCAACGTACACCATGGGAAATGGCATGGAAAAGGTGATAAAGGCGGGAAAATATGTGGTATATCTGAGAGCAAAATGGCACAGTGTAACCACAAGTGAATGAAAAGGTGTTTTGGGAGAGCTATTCACAATGTATTTATAGTATGGTCCTAGGGTTTTTTGACCCATGGTATTTATCTATGGTTTTTTCACCCTTTCTCTTTTTTAGGGGTTTTGACCCGTTTTTAGGGTTTTTTAATGCTTTTTGGGAGAGAGTGAGGATAAACTGTAATAATTGCTCATCATCCCTTCATTTGTGGGAATGAATAATGATGTTTTCGGCCTTTTTGTGGAAATACAATTGTGAAGGTCAAAAGTGAGAGGAAAATGGCGGGAATGTAATGTATTTATATGGTTTAGACCACGGAGAGTTAGGTGAACACTTTTTAGTGTTAACAAAAAAGTAAGGTGAAACAGGGGAAAAGGCATTGGTAGGTATAAGAAAAAATGCCTATTTCAAGACCCAACTAGTCTGAATCTGATTCTGATTCAAAACTATTTTCGTGGAGATGGGTAATATTGAAATAAAGTTTAGATTTCTCTTCTAGATTCCTGAACCCATTGCATGCAATTAAATCATTCCAACACTATTTCTCTACCTTCTTATTCAGTTGGTACATGCTTTGGTATTTTCATATTGGCCACCATAAAATAGGAAACTTAAATCTCAGTCCCATCCAACTAGGTCCACAATTTTTAATACATGCACCATAGTTGGGCAATCGGGATAGGGCATATTTGAAGTTTTCAACACAGTATGGATCTCTTTCTCTAAAAAAAACAAAAGAAGCATCCCATCTACCTTGGTTGCCTTCTATTGCAAAGAGATATTGCTGAGAGATCAACTTGGTATAGGAAGAGACAACTTCTTGTTGGAAGGAATCCATCTGACTAGCATTATAAGGAGATTGTAATTGTCTCATATTCCTGATTCTTAATGATGTAGAATATTGGGGCTCACTTTGAACCCAAAGGGTGGAAGTATCCTCATTCTTCTGTATGGTCTGAATGGAACTCCACCAATGCATTTGATTGGTAACAAATGAAGTAAATGATATTAGTTGAATATATCCCAAATAAGGAACTGGATTGGAGTAGATGTCCATAAGGCATTGTCTTTCATGCAACAATAATTCACATAGAAAATTTTGATCCGAAAAATAGCTCTTAATGAAGGTGTCCAAGAATTTAGGGCTTGAAAATAGGGTCTCCCTTATTTTAGTGCTCTGATTTTAAACAAGACCATTTGTTCATATAAGAAAAATGGATAAGATGGGAATGGAGCTCTGTAGCTCAACAATTCTTGAATTAGGTTGCACATGTCCTTACCCAGCTGTTCTTTTTCTTCTTTTACGAACTTAATCTTTCTCAGTTCCTGTATATCCTTCTGCAAATCGTCCCATTGGGATAGTTCTTCAGCCCATTTATCTTTAATCTCTTGGATAATACTCCTATTTTCAGACAAGGAGATCATTCCTTTATCCATCGAGATGGTATGATATTTCCATTTACTGAGCTCAATTTGCAATAGATTGAGCTTATTTTCCAATTCTTTCTCCTTCTTTCCTCTTTTATCCTCTCCTTTTCCTTTGTCCAACAAAATTTCTACTTCAAACCTTGCTCCGGGTGCTTCCGTTTGTGATGTTGATTCAACAACCAATTTTGGGAATGCTATTTCTTGTGTAGTAGCATACCTTTTATATGTTTCAGCCCCAACAACTTCATTTTGAGTTGCAGCTTCAATAATAAAAAAATTGAGGATATTGGTTCTCGTGTAACAACATCCAATTTACATGACTCACTCAAGTACACGCTGTTTGGGTTGTTGCTTCAATGTCAGTTCCTTGGAGTGCTGGTTCTTCTATAACAACCTCCCATTCCACAATTACTTCAATGCTTTTAGGTTACAGATATTTCTCTTGAATGATTTTTGTATCCCTTGACTATTGAGACTGATCCTGCATCAATTCAATGTCCCCAGATTGTTGAGACTAATATGGAAGCACTTCATTGTCCTTTGACTATTGGTACTGTATTTCCTCTTGTTCTTGTAATTCCTGATCAAGGGTTAACCTCAACCTTGGATTCCTTTCTTACATTGATTCTATTGGTGGTATTTCTTCTCTCCCCTTCCTTGCTTGTGCTAATTTCCATTTTGTTAGATCCACTATTGTAACTCTATACCCTAAAATTTTGAATAGATCTCCACATTTAGAGAATAGTAGTTCATCATGTTCACCATCTTTCAAAAAACAAGGTGGATTCTTCAACTGGTCTGCATCATTATCCAAGGTGTTCAGGCTCTACACCGTCTACTTTTTGCAAGCTTCTTTCAATCTCTGCACTTCATCTCGGATCATTCGTACTTCTTCCTTTAACAGTTCATTCAATTTTAGATTTAGTTGCAGCTAGTTCTTATGTAACAACAGATGCTCGAGATTTTAGAATAGGAATTTCAACATTTTCCCCTATTACATGTATCGCTTTTGCCATTGTAGAATCCCTATTACTTATCCTTTTTGTAGGGATAGATGTCTATCCCTTAACACTTGGTATTTTCCTTCTTCAACGTGACACAAGAATTTTCACATTTTCAGAAGCAGGGATGGAAATTCACTAACTTTCCCAGTTTCAAAAAGAAACCCCTTCTCCTGAATTATGGTTCCCCTTATTCCAGGGAAGGATTCAATGTTCAGTACTTCTACCCCCCCTCCTTCTATTTCGTATGTATAATTTCCTACCTCTGCCATTCTTTCTTCCATGGTTACGGCTTCTACTGTCACAATTTCTACAACTGCTATAGTTTCAGCTTCTGATGTTGAAGCTTCTCTCACACCTTCCTCTTGAACATTATCCAATTCGTCTGTCGACATTCCATCCCTCCCCCTAGCTGAACCCGAGGAGATCTGCTCATCACTTTCTTCCCCAATACCTTCTATTTCCAATACAAGTTTGCGGTCTACTCTTGGCCTAAAAACAAATTGTTCCCATGTTAAATTCTGATGTCCAAGGGCCCTCAAAACTAACAATTTTATTAATCCATGATTTGTTAGGGAAGCTACAGGATTTTGAGATGCTTTTACATAGTGAGCCATTCTTTGTAGGGTTCTTAGGAGATAAAATGGAATATTGAGTAATCTAGCATGGCGCAAATGGGCTAGTGGTATAAAGTCATAGATATAAATGATTCATTACTTTCCTTCACAAGTTATATATTTCTTTAGAAATACCACAACTTGATCTCAATGTCTTGGCAGCAAATATAGTGTTGTCCCCTTCCTCTTGGATGAAAAATTTCCCTTTCTACAAGAAATTTGGGTACTCTGATCATATTGGGCACCTTCTGACCAAACCATCTCGTCCCAATCTGTGGTAATCATGTCACTTCTGTCACAATTTATCATGTAACGTATATCCACAATCCTCTAACTGTTGAGTGATTATCGGTCAAGTTTAGAGCAAATTGTAGTGTCATATTCATATGGAAGCCATTTAATCCCTGGAAGTACACTGTCCCCCCGACTTCCTAAAATATGGTAAAGACTTCCCCATTTTCATGCAGAGACACTATGTTTTCAGGTTCATGTCTCGCTGGGATACCCATATTGCTTCCTATCTGTAAGTTTTGTTAGCAAATGCAAGAATTACCAGAATCAAATGTTGGAGTTGTAGCATGCAGTAATAGGCAATGGATAACCAATGTTCAAATATTGGGTATTTTCAAAAAGTTGGCACAATTATTTTCGAAAAGTGGCACAATTAATTTTGGAAATTGTTACGATTTTGGGATAAAGTCGATTGGTCAGATCTTGCACGAGTTGGGTAGAATGATGGTCATATCACGAATACATGCAATAAATTTTTGACTTGTTTCCCTTGCATAGAACTAATCAAGGTCTGCTAATGGGGACTAATGACAAGGTATAAATATTATTGTTGGTGTGTCAAAACATGCCTAGTTATGGTTACAATTAGAACCCGTACCTTTCAATATAATGTTGATATTTCATCCTTCCATGGTGGCATTATTTGATGGTCACATAATTCATGAGGATATAAATATGCACATGCTTTCGTGAGTTAGACATCGTCAACCAGGCAGATAAAGTACATCCATGCTGGCACAAAAGTACATGACAATCAAACGAGAATATAATGTTCCTCGTGGAGACTAGAGTAGTATAATAGAAACTAGCGGGCATATAACAATCATGCGGATGAATAATTAGCAGAGTCGCAACCACAAATTGGAAATATCTAGCGGAGTCACAGCCACGAAATAGGAAAAGTTGGCATAATTTTAGCGGAATTGCAACTGCAAAAATAGGAAAAGTCGGCAGAATTTAGCAGAGTTACAGCTACGAAATACGAAAAATTTGCAGAATTTTAGCGGAGTTGAAGCTATGAAATAGGAAAAGTTGGCACAATTTTAGAGGAGTTGCAGCTGCGAAATAGGAAAAGTTGGTAGAGTTTAGCAAAGTTTCTAGCACTGCAACATCGTTCAAAAAAACAAAAATGAAGGAGTTGTCCAAAAATAGGAGGATCAACCAAAATTCCTGCAATCGATTGGCCCCTATTACGATTGTTCTTCTTTGACTGAACCTTCATCCATAGTTGTGTACACAATTCTAAAAAAAGCAAACCCATGAAAGCTTAAAGATAAAAATAAATTATTTGTGTACAATTTTCTGTGCGGAATTGCAGTAGTTATTTTTAAGAATTCTTAGGGATAAGGGAAGATCCCTACTCCTACGTAAGTTGATATTCTAGATCAACTACAACATGCAAAATGAATGCATTCTTTGAAATTGATTTATGGTACAGTCACAGTCACCTTTTCATGCACAGATCCCTAATGGTCTTGGCGTAGATGGGTACATCATGTAAGGCCTATAACAATGGAATCTTAACATAAAGATTCTTTGATTCCACTAGGAGATTGAAATGAGGTTGTTCCACTGCCTTCTGCAAATTCAAACATTCAGGATATGGTGGTCTCTTGTTAGTTGTGTAGAGGGTGTTTCAATGCGTGTTTCTTCATGTCTTTCCGTCAGTGTTTCAGTGGGGATTTCAACATCCTCAATAATGGGGACTATTGTACTAACTAAATTCTCAAATCGTTGATTCATTCTTTATTCATTCACATAGGATGGAACATCCTCAATGATTATGGGTTCCACTACCCTCCCTGATCGCAGGTGTATATCATTGCAGGAAAATTGGGAAATGGAGTAAGTTGGCATGTTATGAGTTTCAAATTGATGTACTTCCTTATTTTCAGGTTAGTAATGGGTTGAGAATGAAGTTGAGGTCTAGGTGGTGCATTCATTGGTGCATTATTAAGGAGTTACAGATGCAGCTTCTGATATTGTGGTTGCTGAAACTGTTGGTTAACCATTATATGATATTAATGGCTAGAGTCTCTTCATATCTAATGTGGTGGTTAATAGATCATTGAATAAGTAAATATGGTTATAATTCTTTCATCCACCATGGCTTCACTGTCCCTCCCTAGCGTCAAGGTAAACATAGAGATGGATTCATGGGCCCAATTAAGAAAATTCATGATATTAAATTGGAGAGGATGAATCTCAATAGTTACTTGGTTGTATGAAATATTCTTAAATATATCATCCATGAATGAGGTTGGTGTAGAGGAAGATACATCACTCATTTCCAAGTGATGACCCATAGAATAGGAGGAGGAATATCTATTGGCATGGTGGATTATATGAGTAATTGCGAGGTATTAAATAAAGGACAAAGGAATTTTAAATATCATAGAACAAGTGAAATATCTTATTCATTTTGGTGAATGAATATCAGACACTAAGTCATGTTAACTTCACTTGGCTATTCCATTGAAGTAAATATGGCATATAGAATGAGGCACACCATATCCAATATTGCATATAAGGAATTTCACATCTTACAAGATCTTAAAAAGTTGGTCATCGGGTTTCTTTGGTGAATCCAAATATAAAGGGATATTTTTTATAAATTTACATAGTTCCATCAGATTTCCGACCTCTATGAAGTAAAATTTGTGGTTGGATTTTCATTAAATCCTACAAAGTGGTTATATTGTCAATGGAAAAGTGGTTATAATACCGATGACAAAGTGGAGAAAACTTCGTCAGATATCAAACATGAATGAAGAAAAATTTGTGGTCACATTAACATTAAATCCGAAAACATTGTTATACTACTAACGAAGGGGAGACGTCGGATATCCGACCTCTATGAAGGAAATGTAGTCGGATTTCTGACACCTATGCACTAAAATGTGCAATCATATTTTTGACGTCTACGAAGAAAACTAGGTGAATTTCCAACATCTATGCACTAGAATTTGTGGTTGGATTGTCGACGGCTATGGAGAAAACGTAGTTGGATTCCCGACATCTATGCACTAAAATGTGTGGTCGGATTTTTGACATCTACAAAGAAAACTTAGTTGAATTTACGGTGAGTATTTTCATTATCGAAAAACTGTCGAAATTTAACCGACGTTTAAAAAGAAAGAGGATTGTTGAATTGCCGACAACAAAATGTCGAAATCAGACCTCTAAGCCACTGAATTTTGTGTTAAAAAATGCTAGTGAGTAAATCAAATTGTGCATTTCATTTTCTATCACTAAACCTACCATTAAAATAAATGGTTGTATACTCCTCTACCATCCCTAGAAAAGACTTGGAAATTAGTATCCATGGATTATATGTCAAATCTACCCTCCACCAAGCATGGTAGCGATTGTGTCTATCGTTGTCAATTAGTTCTCTAAGATGGCCATTCTGGCATCCTGCAAGAAGAGTATCACAACAAAATCCACTACTAAGTTATTTTTTGAGAGTTTATGGGTTCATTTTGGAATACCATAAATCATTACAACATATAAGTATAATAGTTTCCTCTGTACCTTTTGGTTTATTCTATGGTCTCTAATGGACACCAAGAGAACCAAATTGACTATATTTTACCCCCAAATAGACAGATAAATAGAGGTGGTCAATTAATGATTGTGCATATCCCACATATGTACAAATCCAATCATCAATGTACATGATATGTAACACCCAATTTTAACCCTAAAATGTGATGATGTGTGTAACCATGAAATGATTAGAATCCAAACATAATGGTTTAGGATTTCCAAATGTATTATAATTATGTACAATGTTAGTAATTTAAAATCCTTAATTACTTCATATGAAGAAGGAAGAAGAAGATATGAGGGGTCTATGATTCCAAAGGTATGGTAATTGAGAAAGAGGGTCTAAGGGGGAGATGAATCTAGTGGCGTATTAATTTAATTCATTATCCTTTGTTTGAAAACCTTATATAGTTATTTTATCCTAAGTTTCTTAAATCCATGTTATTAGAGTGGATTTATTATCCTTAGCCTTATTAATATCCCGATTGGGGACTCAGGGGAAAAGTGGAGAAATCCATGCATATATAATGTGAGAATTGAATTAAATATTTATCCATTATGGGATCCATTCATTAATTCATTATATCCATCACCCATATAAAATTGTTCCAAATAAAACTTCTCCTGCATCTAAGGTCACTAGAGCCCCAACTCAAAGACTCCCTAGTTGACTTATAGTGGATAATTGAAAGGAAAAGGGGATAGCTCAAGGGACTATTGAGAAGAGAAGTGGTTCTCATTTGTTATGTTGTGCAGGATGATATGGGATGAGTTATAGTGGGTTGAGACATCTTAGATAATATTTTTCACTAGATATTTCCTACTATAGAGATTCCCTAGACAACCTATGTTATAGAGTTGAAAGGAAATAAGGATAGTGGTTCCATTCCTTGTGTTGTGTAGACTTATGGGGAAGGAGTGTCAGGGATTGGAACAAATGTAAATGGATTTGTAACTAGATATGTATTTGACTTTTGGGTGTTCCCTGTGTTGTGTAGGATGAGTTATGGGTTTTGTAGAGTACTAGGGAGACTTCACCCATTATGGACTGATGGCCCCATCTTGGGGTGGCCTCTACCACAAAAACATAAACTATGGAAGAGCACTTGTGGATAGGAGGAACATCCTTCGTGTATAGCTAGTTTGGGGATATTTCACTTTAAAATGATAAGTTTCTCAAATATATGTCAATGTCATGGTTATAACTTATTCTATGTGTTTTCTTAATTTCTTGCGATAAAATATCTATGAGCACGGATTTAGTGATCATGATATAGATGCATTCATGGTAGGATTATTTACATGTTTGAAAATTGGAAATTTAGATTTTATTTTTCTATATATATTTACTTCCAATATTAAAATTTATGGTATAACACATTTATGGATTATTCAAGCTAAGCATCAAAGAAGATATTCATTAATGGTGGTAAATGGAATACCCCATCACATCAAAATATTCAAAGAGTTGTCTAGGCTATATGAGAACCTTCCATATGTTTAGCATAGCTATAATAGATCCCTACACAACTCTATTGTCCATATTTATTTTCAAGTGTGCTTTGAGTTACAAACATTGACACCCATTTACATAGTTTTATCGATTACAACTGAACCAAAAGAGTTCTCCCATGCTCAAAACAAGGCATATAGAGAAACAAAAAAAAATGAACATATCTAACACAAAATAATGTGTTCATGATATCCCATAGAAAGAGAATGAAGAATACAAGAAACAACATGACCACCATCAGGTTCCACACAATTTTTAGAATGGTGATAAGATATGGTTTCATTTATAGAAAGAGTGCGTAGGAGGTCCCCATAGGAATATTATACCACTTCAATATGGTCCTTACACAATCACAAGCATTGAGGGTGAGGACACTTTCAAATTGATTACTCTCTCATTCCTTTGTTGTCCCTAGTATTGAGCATGTAGTCGCTTCAATCATATTTTCCACCTCTATTGGACACCTTGGAGTTGGAAAAGCACTTAAACCCTAGAAAAATCAACACTAACTACATTAATAAATATACGGTAGACCAAATCATTGATACCCAGAAAAAGAGCACTCAACAATAAAATAGACAACTCTCTTAGGTGGTTAAAGTGAGACATATTCTTCATCAAGGAAAGTGACTCACTAGAAGTTAAGATCTACAAAAGTTTCCCCATCTAGTGGAGGAACCTAATGAAATGGAAACCATTTCATCTTCAGGGGGGGGTGATTGATCTATATGGATATTAATGACCAACTAACTCTTCCAGTGTCTAAAAAAAATATCCATCTTAGCATATTTTCTATAGTTTTTTAAGTCCTAAAATTTTGTTGTATTTTTTAGGCCCTAAAAAATGTCTTTAGGCCTTATGATGGCTTAAGGTTGCTAGAGGATTACCTAAGCATTGAATAAAAAATTATTCTCATCACAATATTTGCAAGGGGATATCATGCACCCTAAACAAAGTTTGTTTGTGGAAATTGTGGCCTTGGGAAGTTTACATATAAACTAGACTCATCAAGGCCCATTCCTTTTACCACTTCAATTCCTAGAGTTAGGGTTTTTTAATTTATAGTTTAACTTTTTTGTTAATACACCATTTTTTTGTCTCTTGTAATGGTATTCGTGTCAATTACTAAGGTGACACATCTCTCTTCAAGGATAAGCTACCACCATTCTAGCTAGATGTATTGCTTTGTAGTTTACGGTCGTTTTTCATTCTATTCATTAACAGAATTTGGATTTTACCATAATAATTTTATGTTTCAACATCTTTGTGCATGTGTTTCCATTTTATATTTCTTCCTTGATTTCATTCTCTTAATACTCCAGATCAAATATTGTGTTTGATTATGTATTTTCTATTAAATTTATGTTATATATGTTACAATATTTAAAGAATCTTAAATATTCTACTTTATTTATATTAAATATTTAAAAATTATAAATCAAATACTCAAGCATAGGGTCACTATAGTATTTTTTTTTTGTTGTGAGCTAACCATTGGAATATCTAAGGTAGTTTATAGATTAATAGATAATACCCAAGAAAAAAATTATGATAGTATGATAAAAAAGTGACGAGAAACTAAGAAAGGTAAATGCATTCCATGTTTTGGTAGAGGAATGTTATCTTAATTGGATTCTAACTTATCTAGAATTCAGTGACACCACATGCATTGAGAATGAGAACTATGTGGTTTCTGGATGGCCTAAATCTTAGTGAGACCATGTGCCTTGAACATGTATGCATATATAGGAGACAATGGTTCCTTCATAGTGTTGAATGATAAATGGTATTACATTATTTTGTATGTTTTTATGTTATAATAATAATAATAATAATAATAATATATTTTTAAGGTCACCACCAAGCAAGAGGTCAATTTGGTGTAAGACAACCCCTTGTTTGTGGGACAAGGGACTTTCCTCTATGCATCGATTTAACTGCTAAAGTCTAAAAAGGTGTACATACCCTAACCTCCTCCAAATTTGAACATGTGACCTTCTATGAAAAACCACATACTCTTGGTTGTTATACAATATTGTCATTCTAACTTTTTATATATGTAAGTATGATCGAGAATATATATATTGATTAACTAATAACAACTAATATTTTGGTGTTGATATTTTTTTAATAGATATATATATCTTAATTAGTATATTGAAGGAAAAACATCATCCATAAGCAATATTTCTTTAAAAATGTTTAATTGTTGTAACTACAAATTTATGACAATCTTGTTTCAAGATTGAAAAATATTGTTTATTTTAAAATGGGTGACATATTTCATGCTATCTTATGACGCATTCAAGTAGTACCTAATAAAAGAGAGAGCACTACTATGAATTTGAAGATAAAATATTACTTTAAAGAGAGACGAGTTCATATTTTTTTGAATTTTTATTTAGTCACTTCAATATGAAACTTTGGATATCTACGTCAAACACTTATATAAATAACATCCTTCATGGCATGGGTGACGACCCATCACAATTCGTCTTTGTTGGGATAAAAATATGTGTCACAACTTTAGATAAAAAAAAAATCATGGAATATCATTGCAAAAAAATGTTATTTAAAAATGTATTGGTCAATTTTGGAGGTATTTATGATAGATTTAATAATTTTTTCTAAGAAATAATTTTGTGAAAAAAATTTGTATGGTATATTTTTGGATAGTGAATAAGGTAAATCACCACTTTTGACGTCATAGTCACTTGAACTCATATCTGAAACTAAGATAAATAGAATAACTTATTTTTTCACCAATTGCAATAACCAATTGAAAATAACACAAAATCAAAATTATTTTATTACAAACTTTATGTTTTTTTTTTTAAAACCATATTTATTTTATTCGAAAGTTTATTAAAAACCATATACCTAACATGCTTCATTATTTTTTAATAATATTTTACAAACTCTTATTCACAATTTGATCACAAAAGGAAAACAGATATATTTATTTTATTCCAAAGATTATTAGAAACAATAAAACTAACATGTAAAACTATTTAAATAGTATGGTAAATTATTAATTATAATGATAAAAAGAAAATTGATATATTTTTAATTATACAAATAAGAAAAATAAAAATTAATATGATAATAAAAAAAATATAAAGATAATTGAGTTTTTATTTTATTAATATAAAAAAATACATATATAACCAAAATTTGAAGTTTGGATAACTCGAAGGAATTCCAACTCAAATGTTTATTGAAGAGATTAAAACAAAAATTGTTTACATAGCATAAATTCTGTAGTTGCAATTAGTATATCTATTCAAAAACTCAAAACACACTAACTATTAGAACTTATTTATATTTCATAGCTTCATCATTCAGAATGGAATTGGTTTGAACCTAGCTTGCTTGCACTTTGTTGGTCTTTAGGGAGGAAATTTGTTCCTATTGTAGATTTATTGATGCAATTGAGCTTTCTGTCCAACCTTCTATTTTAAGTTAACAACTTATAGTTTTGATCAATTATCTCTTCCATCATTAGAACTAGGTCATTCTTTTCTTCCCGGGTGTCAAGCAATTCATTTGTTAACAATGGTTTGATCTACCAATTTAGAGCTATTGTTTTGAAGAATTTGGTGTCCCTAACTCTACTATTGTGGTGCGTTTTTCTCCTAGTTCCTAGAAATCAGTCGATCCAAGGTCACAAAATGTTTATTTAATCATGATTTTCATGATATTTATTTTTCATTAAATTTGTATATTTTATTTATATAAGTTATAAGCTATGGTTATTTATTTACTATTTTATTTATCATAGTTAATATTTATTATAAATCTAAATCTTTATAATAAATAAATATATATCAATATATAAATATATCAAAATCTTCAATTACATCTCTATCACAAGTTTATAAAAATAAATTTCATTTATTTTATTTTTAGATCAAGTACACATATAATTTCAATAAAATATTTAGATTATCAGTACAAAAGTTTTACCAATTAATTTATTTGTATCGCTTAATGTCAATAATGCCAAAATAATTAGATTGGGAGTCTAATTTCAAAGGGGTCAATAAAGTCAAATGCGTGACCTCTCCAACTTTGTGGGGTGATCTCACGTCTAACTCATGACAACTTGAACTAACCTTTAAAACTAAGATAAATCCAATCAATTATTTATTCACCCATTTAGATAAACAATTAAAAATAATACATATAAAAATTTATTTTATTCCCACATTTATTAAAAAATGTTTATTTTATTCCAAAATTTATTCCCAAATTTATTAAAAAAAATCATTTTATTCCCAAATTTATTAAAATGAGTACACTAACATGATTCAACTAGGTTTTAATAATATTTATCATAATGATCACAAAATGGAAATACATATATTTATTTTATTCCAAAAATTATTACAAACAATAGTTGGAACACGTTCAATTATTCTAATAATAATATTGTGTAAACTTTTATTTTTTGGTAAGATAGTACCCATGGACTTTTGAACTGATGATGTAACACAAGGAGTGCCTTAACAATACATCCATTCACCATCTAGTCTACAACCCATGAGCTATATTATTCTATAAACTCTTTTAATCACAAACATCAGAAGAAGAAAAAAAATGTATTATTACATTTTTAATGATACAAATAAAAAATTACGAAATATTTTGATAATGTACAAAATGTTTATTTAATCACAATTATTGTGATGTTTATTTTTCATTAAAATTGTATATTTTATTTTTTTTAATTATTTATTCACTATTTTATTAATTATATTTATTTTTATTATAATTCTATATCAATCTCATTAATAAATAAATATATTAAAATTTTCAATTACATTGTTATCACAAATTTAAACTATTATACAATAAAAATAACTAAATATATTTTATTTCAAAATATTAAAATACATTCAATTTCAATAATCATTAATATTTAAATTATCAATGCAAAGGTTCAACATTTAATTTATTTACATACCAAAAAATAATTAATTTGTTAAACCAAATACGATTAACAAATTTAAGTATTTTCTATCTTATTCAAAACTACTATTGTATTTTGTAATTAATAAAAAAAACCTTCGAGATTGTTTGTAAAGTTAAATAGTTTTGGGGTCGATACAAAAGAATATGTTAAATGAAAATTGAAAGTTTGGAATGTTTATTTAAATGTATAGTTTTGAGATTTAATTTTATAAAAAATGAAATGAAGGAAGTTAAATGGATGACATTTTTACTTTTCACTAGGTTTTGGCTAAAGTTCGGCAAGATTTTTTCTTTGTATTTAATTTTTTTTGAAACTTAAATTATTTTATTTTAGTGTAGAAATAGTTTGACACTTTTTAAAACCCCAGGGCACCTAAATTATGTAAGTTTGATAGTTGTTATTTAGAATTCCAAAAATTCATTGCCAGATTTTATGAAAAAAATGTGATAGAAAAGAAAGAAAAAAAAATGGAAATGCATATGTTTAGATTACGCAAAAATTAATAACTAATATAAATCGAAATTTAATGAAATTAGTTCATAATGCTTATCACTAAATCATTTATTCTTTTACATTTTATTTCAAAAACATGACTAATCTTCAATAAATAATGATTCCATGAACCTCTAATCAAATACCCTCGCATGCATTTTCGTTCTCTACTACATAAACCATTAATAAATTCATCCCAATAAGTCTCCCAATACAAGAAAGAAGAGCTCAATAGTTCATTTCCATTTGGGAAAATTGTACTATTTAGATTAGTCAAATATAAGAATAAACGAAGATACATAAGATGTCATAAGATTCTATTTTGTTTCAGTTTCACTACTCACTTTGTAGCCATGGACTTCTCACCAAAACATAATAGAGTTTAATAGTTCATTTCCCTTTAAAAAAATTGTACTCTTTAGGTTAGTCAAATACAAGAAATAAACAACAATACATAAAAATTAGGTTAGTCAAATACAAGAAATAAACAACAATACATAAAAATGTAATAATTTGATTTCTTTTAAGCTTTACCACTCACTTTATAGTTAGAATTTTTTTTAGCTTTACCACTGACTTTATAGTTATAGATTTCTCACCAGAAACTTGGTAGCCCTCTTCTTCCCACAATTATTTAATAATGTGAGCTCTTAAACCTATAAATTCACTGGAAAGTAATAATAGTCAAGGTGGGTCTCATTCATTTAATGCAATCCAATTTATCTTCCCAAATACTTTTCAAAACCTTATTAGTAATACTAGACTTTTGTTTGATTTCTATTAGTTAAAATTATTGTTATGCTAATGTTATTAATGGATAACGAAAATTGTATTGATTTTTAAAAATCGTCTTTTATATTAATGTCAATAACAATTTTAATGTCATGTTTTATGAATCTTTTCTGAATTTTTTTTTTCCAGAGAAAAAAACCATATATATATAATTTGATATATCATATACAATCCACAGATAGACCAATAGCTAGTATTATCGATTGTCAATATTTCTGTCCAACAGCCAAAAATCAATACTGATTATGAACTATAATCTGTACAAAACTTTTTTAAAAAGAGGCATTAATAGCACTCAATACACATATGTTCAATGCATCAAGCATTTGAAAAACAGGGTGTTGTCCATCCCTTAAACTTCAAGTTATCCAAAAAACTTATTATATGAAAAACTGTTCATTTAACTTCAAATTTGATCCAGGATCAAAGGAGCATCCAAATCTTCAGCAATCAAACTCTAGCTTTCGCACCACATGTACAAAAAGGTTTTAATAAAGCATGACAATGTTGGAATATTCAGCTGCCCAATGCTTTGATATCTGCCAAGATCCATTTAAAATGTTAGATCCATCTTTTGCCAATAAATCTGCACGTGAATTTCTTTCTCGATAAATATGCATAAAATGCATTGTTTCGAACAAATCTTCCAATCTGTGAACTTCAAGCAAAATCTGCGCAAGCTGAATGTTTTGAATACGAAACTTCTCAGTAGCCCAATTTATAACAAGTTGGGAGTCTCCAAAAATCTGCAAGTACTTATAGTTATGTTGCAAAGACAAAGTAAGAAGAAGCTTTAACTCAATAAGTTCATCATAATTATTGGTTCCAAAGCCCAAAGCAGCTTTGAAAGTATAATAGTGATCATCAGATATAAAGAGCACTCCCCCAGCACCACATATTTTTAAATCCCCTGATGCCGAACCATCAAAATATCCCCAAGGATATGACTTATCAATAACTTCTGCCACAACCTGTCTAATTCTGATAATCTTGTCTTGAGGGAAAGAACTCAAACAACCCAAACAGAAATGAAACCTGGAAAGGAGGTAGAACATAATCCTCAAAACAACTTTGATTTCATGCTTTCCAAATGTACCATAACACAATAATAGGAAGAGATCTAATGTGTTTCACTTCTCCCTTCATACACCAATTCTTCAAACAAAGACTGACTGAAGTGCCATTCCATAAATTGTATAACCCCAACTTGGCCTCTAATTCAATCCACACTTGTCTGGTATAAGAGCATTCCACTCCTAGATGTACATTAGAATCAGATTCAGTTTTGCATAAATAGCATCTGCCAGGCCCTTCCTTACCTTTACAGCATATAACATCCCAATTTAATGCTTTATCCTTTTATAAAAACCAACAATTTTTTTTTGCTTTAAGTGGACATTTGAACTTCCAAAGAACCTTCCACCACTAGGAAAGTTCCTCCACATGTCTATCCAACATTAATTGAAGATAACCAGATCTAGGAGTGTATGTGCCTGATTTAGGCCTATTCCAAATCAGGAGATCCTCATCACATGACAATCTGACATGACTGGTTTTTAATAAACCCAAATATTCATTCTAGCAAAAGATATCTTGTTGATCAATAAGACCAATCAAAGCAGCAGAAAACCAACCTTGATTATTCAACAAAGATATATCATGACAACCAATATCATTAAGAAAAAATAATCCAGCAGAATGAAGTTTATCCACCATACTAATTGGTAGAATGTGTCTCCACTTACAACCAACCCAAGGATCCACTCCAATGCTAACATTGACTCCATTCCCAACCTTCCATATAAGAAAGTTACCAATAAGGTCAAAAGACCAAAGCACTGCTTTCCAGTCGATGGACACGTATCTCTTCTTTTTAACAGTCACACGAATCCAATAGGGATATTTAGGATAAATATACTTTTGTATAGCAATCTGCACCCAAAGGACCATTCCATTAAGCAAATTCCAAACATTCTTGGCAGCAAGAGCTTTAGCAAACAGAACGGGTATCTTCAGCCCCCAGCGTCCCAGAAACTGTGGACATGCTAAAGTTTTCCAAGATGTCCAGGGCAATCCAGAAGAGTCTGAATTCCCTGCCCATAAGAATTTAAAACATAATCTTCTAATTTTTTCAATAATGCCCATAGGTATCCAAAAATGCATCCATGAAACTGGAATAGCTTCTAATACATATTTAACCAAAATGAGCTTACCTCCCTTAGACAGCCATCGAAAACTCCAGTTCTTGATTCTCTTTTCCACCTTAACCACCAACCAATCCCAATCTTTGCTGTAATATCTACAAGGTTTGAGATAAAACCCAAGGTATTTCAATCCAAACTCAAGTTTAGCAACAGTAAAAGTAAAGATATTCTGAACAATAATCAACTCAACATCATCCAACCTGGAGTACAATCCATAAACATACAAGTCTACGCATGTTTATTTCAATGAATTTTGTTCTATATTAATTTTAATTCTTGTCATTAAAAAGACAAGAAATTATATTTGGATTGGACATTATTTTTCTCCATAATTTTCATTCTTGTCATTTAAAACCACATACCATAAACATACAAGTCCACGCATGTTTATGTCAATGAATTTTGTTCCATATTAATTTTAATTCTTGTCATTAAAAAGACAAAAAATTATATTTGGATTGGACATTATTTTTCTCCACAAATTTCATTCTTGCCATTTAAAATCACATAATATTGTTCATTCTTGTCATTTAAAACCACATACCATAAACATACAAGTCCACGCATGTTTATGTCAATGAATTTTGCTCCATATTAATTTTGATTCTTGTCATTAAAAAGACAAGAAATTATATTTTAGATTAGACATTAATTTTATGAAAGAAATTTTGTTTGTGTTCTTTTAAAGTATAAGGATGTGTATGGAATATTTATTTCTCATTCTCTTCATCAACCATATAGAAACAAAAGAAGGCGAAGACTATAGGGAGACCATGGTCCGACTAATAATCAAAACTTTATTAAAAAAGTTTGCATGTGAGACCATGGTCTGACTAATAATCAAAACTTTATTAAAAAAAGTTTGCATGTGTCGATTTGTATAATAATCCCGTGTCTATTCTAATTTTTATTTCTTTAGTCAAGCATGTCGTATGTAGAAAAAAGACGAATAAATCAGTTTGGAATATTTGCAATAGATAGCCTCGTGACGTTGAATTTTTAAAGTCTTTTGTCGATCCTCGAAGACCTACAAAATCCAAATTCTCAAACCCATACGGACAACCACGCAAAGACCATAAGAAACGCCAAATTCATGGTACGACGTTGATATGTTTATTGACCCCAAGGCTTTCAACTACACTTACTTCAATCAACGGGGGAGTGGGGTAGCCTAGCTTCTCTGTAAAGCCATAGAATGCGGTGGTTTTTTCTTTTCTTTTTTTCTTTGTCTTTGGCAAGCACCCTCAAAACTAGTGACACATGTCATGGAAAACAACACGTAGGTTTGGTAAGTTGTAAACTATGTGCCAGCTTACACTAGGAGGTGCACATAATGACTATGAATTGTACACAATGCCATACTATATGGGGAGTTGTACGTTGTTCGTCACATGATGAGCTTGTGATTGGGAGTTACTATGAATTGTATTTTCAAATGATGAGCATGTTATGTCATAACAATGGTTGTGGGTGTGGTAATAGTAGTAAGATTTGGTTTTAGCTCTGAGGTGTAGATTAGTTGGTTTTGTGGGGTTTGGTTTTCATGAGGTTTCATGTTTAAACTTCATGGTGAGGGGTTGAGTTTGTGAGCCAAGCGGTGGGGCCTCTGGTTGACTCGTTGGAAGCCCAGGGTACTTTCCTTGTGGGGAGGCCGTAGTATTCTCTTGCGGGATGTGTTGCTGTCCTTTGACGCCTCGTGCAACCACGGTGATAGTTCTACTTGCCGTTTGGACAGATCGTTTTCACATTCAAACTAAGGTTGGCCCCGGCTCAGGTTTACTGCTACTACTCGTGGACTCAGTGATCTACTCAAGCTCTAGCTCCGCTGTGTACAAGGTGCATGATTCCTGGTTGGGGAGAAAAAAGGTAGTAAGATCTGGCTCTATATGTTTGGGTATAAAAAAATTATATTGCTTTATATAATATAGATATAATCAATCTAGCACATTTACATAGTTTGTGGTTGTATCATGTCGATAAGGATCAAATAGTTGAGAGATAATGATAGAATGGAAGACACTTTGAAATTTTTTTATTCATTATATTTGGGTTCAACTTTGAGTTATCCTTACCTAGCTATATGTATCATCGACATTCTTCATGTTATCCATTTATCAACTATACATTATTTTTTATATTGTTTTTTTTTCTCACATTCTTCTAGTTATTTGCCATGAATTGTTGGTTATCTATTCATCAACTATGAGTTATCCATACATCGCTACCAGTTATATATATATATATTTCGAATTTTGAACGACTACCATAGAATCAATCTTGTCAATACACTTGTCTCATCCTCATCTGTAAATGAAAAAACATAGGTAGTAGTCCACCCCAAACCTCAAATAAAAACGTCTATCGATGTAATTAATTAAATATTTAAATATAAATTTAATGTTTAATTTTTAATGTTATATTTTCAAATGATGAACATGTTATGTCACAACAATAGTTACGTTGATATAGAATTTTTTTATTGAGATTGGGGTGGACTACGACCTATGTTTTTTCATCTACAGATGAGGATAAGACAAGTGTACTGTCAAGAATGATTCTATGGAAGTTGTTCGAAATTCGAAATAAAAAATATTAAAAAAAAAGAATATAAAAAATAACTAGTAGCTAGCTAATGAATGGATATCTGGTAGCAATGCATGGATAACTCATAGCTGATGAATGGATAACTAACAGTTCATGGTAGATAACTAAAAGAATGAGAGATAAAAATAAAAAGAACATAAAAAATAAGTGGTAGTTGATAAATGGATTACAGGAAGAATGTCAATGACAACATGTAGTTAGGCATGGATAACTCACAGTTTTTATTTGAGATGGAGTGGAATACGATCTATGCTTTTTCATCTAAGGGCGAGGATGAGACAAGTGTATTGTCGAGATTGATTCTATGGCAGTCTTCAAAATTCGAAATAAACAATTATATATATATAGTCGATGAATGGATAACTTGTATTAATGCATGGATAACTCATAGTTGATGAATGGATAACCAACCGTTCATAGAAGATAACTAGTTGATAACATGTAGCTAGGCATGGATAACTTAGAGTTGAACCCGTTTAAGTAAAAGAATATAAAGAGTATTTTTTTTCCAAATTATCTTCCATTCCATCACTATCTCTCAACCATTTAATCCCTCTCGACATGATTCAACCATTATAAGAGTTGAATTTCAATTAAATAGTTAATATTTAGCTTATAATTAAATTTTAATAATTTAACTATTCATAATTGATAATATAAAGGAGAAATTAAAATAACAATATAATCAATATCAATCATCTTATTCATAATTTCATCTTCACAAGATAATGGTCATATTAATGAATCTTCAATTCATAAGTAATTTCATGTAACTAAATATAAATTCAAATGGTGTAAACAAGAATGATTTTATGGAGCAAGAGAAAGTAAACGAGCATAGATCCAAATCCTAGGCTCTATCAAGCGCTGAGATGGATCAAATCTCTAGAGGTGCAAACCTCTTATTAGGTATCCATTGGTTTGATTCAAACCAAAAGACACATCTTTTTATTTAAGGTCCACATATAATTTTATTGTTATTAATATTTAATATTATTTATGGCTGACATATAATATTTTTTATTATTTTTTATTTTGTTAGGAACGAACATTGCATCATTTCCCTACACATGGTTTTAAAACCATATGCAAGGCCCTCCTACAATCATGGGTTGTTTAGGAGGCCTTGCACATGGTCTTAAAACCATTTCCAAGGCCCTACTAAACCATGTACAATAAAACCATGCGTTGTCTAGGAGGCCTTGG
>LPNX010581751.1:168494-193530 GCA_001517045.1 Pseudotsuga menziesii | reverse complement strand
ATGTGCAAAGCCTCCTAAACCATGTACAATAAAACCATGGGTTGTTTAGAATGCCTTGCACATGGTTTTAAAACCATGTGCAAGGCCAACATTTTTTTGGAATAATTCAATTTTGTGTTTTTTTTGTTGACTCACATATTTTTTTTAGGGATAATTAAATTTTTACTTTTTTGATTGTTTTGTTAGGTAGGAAGATTACAACATCTCCCCTATATTATATTGTGGCTGACATTTATTTTGGCCTATTAGAAAAATTATATTTTATTAATAAAAATAATTTTACGAAAGTGATATTATTTTTTATTTTGTGTTACAAAATCTTTTTTATTTTGTGTTACAAAATCTCTCCCATAATATTTACTATCACTATTATTTTTTGCTGACATGTTACAAACGTTTCATCACGTTACAAGATCTCTCCCATAATATTCACTATCAAGATCTCTCCCATAATATCATGGATGAACACATGACGTCACAAAAAAATTATTATTTTCAATGAATATCAATGTAAAATGTGATTATATGTTTTAAGATACTATATTACATAGAACAATGTTGTATGAGCAAAATCTTTATGAGCAATAGAAGCCATCACAAATGACCATCTAAAAATCATAATAATATAGGGGAGTTGGCGAGATAATAGATTGATGCAAATTGTTTTTTCTTATGATGGGAGATGTAAATTGTTTTTCTTGATGATAGGAAATATAAATTATTTTTCCTCATGATAAACAAATCATGTCAAAGATAAATACATGATATCACTATAAAATCTGAATTATTATTTTAAATGAATATGAATGTAAAATGTGACTATATATTTTAGGATATTACATTACATGTACAACAATGTTGTACAAGCAAAATATCTATGAACAAGGTTGTACACGCAAAATCTCTATGAAAAATGGAATCCATCACATATAATCATTTACAAATCATAATAATAGAGGGGAGTTGGCCATATGATGGAGAGATGTAAATTGTTTTGCCTTGTGAGTTGGCCTCATAATAAACATATGATGTCAAAGATGAATACATAATATCACTGCAAAAACTGAATTATTATTTTAATTGAATATGAATGTAAAATTTGACTATATATTTTAGGAGTTACCTTTCCACCCGACCATTTACACTAATCGGACGACCTGGCTCGCATGAGCTTTCACATCACACATTGCTGGTCATCCGATTGGTGCAAATGGTCGGGTGGAAAGCTAACTCCTATAACAATGTTGTACAAGCAAAATCTCTATGAACAATGGAAGCCATCACATATAATCATTTAAAAATCATAATAATGAAAGGGAGTTGGCGAAATGTAAATTGTTTTGCCTTGTGATAAAAGATGCAAATCGTTTTTCCTGATGAACACAAATTCATCACAAATGTAAATTGTTTTTGTTTTTCCTAATGAACACAAATTCATCACAAATGATGTCACATATGAACATATGATGTCACAAATGAACACATGATGTCACAACTAGGAATCATAAGACTAATTTTTTACATTGAGCATGAAAGTAAAATGTGGCTTTTCTAACTAAATTAGATGGAAATATGATGTTGAAAGAGAATCTTGTGTCATGACTTCAAGATAGTGTTTTCACAAGGAAATTCTCCGTGAAAAATGGGGGCCATCACAAATGCCCAAAGCCCGTCTTAAAAATTATAATAATATATTTCATTTCAACATGAAATATCAAGATCTTAACATTATTCCTTTATAAAGTTTTTTTATTTGAGATATTAATGCAAAGTAATGTCAATGATTTGGTTTGACTTTAAATATGTCATAAACATTTTATAGCTTCAAAGTTGTTAAGAATTTGAGAGATTAAAAATGACATTTAGTCACTTTTGGGTACAAAAGGGGAATCAATACCCTATTAAGATCTCAATAAAATATGCTCTAATCCAACCTTTATATGATTGGGCATATATCCTAAGTGTATAGTAGGTTTTGAATTCAACGGATGGCCACCGACCCAATGAACCAAATCTACTTTTATAGTACTTTGAAGCAATAATAAAAGGTCCAAATCTAATGAGAGTAATTTGCTTTTGTTTCAGTGTCAGCTTTTCCTTACAATAAGATTTCATCGTTGATGAAGGATTGAAAATAATAAACTAATATTTAAATGACTTTTAAATGACTTTATGTTCTTATAATAGGTGCATATCTAACCCAAATCTTTCTTTTTTTAATAAAAAATGTGTGAATTCATGTGCTTTTTAATATAAAACTTTTTATGTTAAATTTTGTTTGAAAAAAAAGACACTTGTTCCAACATCCCATCTAGGTGAAGTTTAAAGAAAAGATGCTTGACACCCATCGAAAGTTGTGGAAATAAAGGTCAAATTACCTCACTTGATTAGGCCAAAGTCAAAGAACCTAAATTGTGAGTTGGAATCCAACAAATAATTGTTAAAAGTACAACAGAAATAATTTACTTTTAAAACTATGTAATCAAATGATTTAGAAAGGAAGGAAGCAAAAGAAGTTTGAACGAATTTAGGAATGGACGTTGAGGAGAGGAGAAACGGTGTCTACAAGAATTTAAAAATGGATTTGTATAATAAAAGATATTAATGTGCATAAGATATGAATGGTCTGTTTTGTTTGTTTTGTTTGTAAATACTTTTTTTTACATAAATAAAATTAACTACTGTGTTTTATAGGGTTATTTTTATTTATTGGTGATATTTTTAGTATTGGAAAAAGTTAAAATTAATAATTTTTTCTTTAAAAAAATTAATGATTTTTTTCTATAAGACATGTATAGATTAGTAATATTTATCAAAATTAGAAGGATTAACTATATATATAGTTAATCCTTCTAATTTTGATAAATATTACTAATCTATACATGTCTTAGTTAAACAAATATCTATATATATGGTTTAGTTAAACAAATAATTGTATTTTTCTAGAGTACAATACTTGGATATATGATTTCATTCTTAAAAATTTCTTTGGAAACATGGTTTAAGTCATGATCAACATTTTCATCCTAGATAGGGTTGAAATCACTAGATTTAATGCATGGGAATCTATAGACTCCCATTGGAATGGAAAATCTCACACACACACACACTAGTAGATCTCAAATGGATTAAGAGATGGGTTTGTTAGTAATAAAATCATCATGCTTGCTTATTAATTTTCCATATAGATTAACTAAGAGGTTGTGTCATGACAAGAGTTTTGCAACTTTTGAATCAATATTCTCTATGTTTCATTGAGTCCTAATCCCTTATCTCATTTGGGTTATTTGGATTTGGTTTGAATTCAAAAGATTCCATCACTTTTACCTTAATTTGTTGATTGATTGTCTCGAAAAGATCCATAGTTGAGATGAACTTGTCATTCCAACCCCCACCATCCCCTCAACCACCATTAGCACAACTCTTTGTGAGTTTTAGAGGTTAAATTATCTTTGTACACCCCACCATAATTGTATAATCCTTAAGTTTAAGCATAGTCCAATTTTCACAAACTTATCCTATATTAATGGATTCATAAATATGTTAATGATCTATTGTCTATCCTTTACTACGAGAGACACAACTATTTCTTATACTAATTATCCTAGATAATGAGAATAAATTAGCTCCATGAGCATCATCTTACTATTAGAAACAGTATTTTCAACTTCTAATTGTATTTCCCTTTCATTATCACAACACATTACATTTGACTCCAAAAAGGGAAATATGAACTCAACCATTAAGAATCCACACTACCTACATGTGCTTAAATTAGTTACACGTCTACATTCATCTTCAATAGTCAAAAGAGAAAATACCTTTTTCTTTCTGCAAGGCTATATAATAGGTCTATATCCATGATGGAACACATAATTAGATGTCAACTAACCATCGTCTCCATCTCTAAGGCAATTTGAGGATATAATCAACTAAATAATTTACACTTTATATTAAATTCGTTATATACCAAGACAATAAGTACCCTTGATATACCAAACAATGTCCTTTGTAGGCTTCAAGTGGCCCTCCTTTAGATCTTGCATGAACCTAGAGAGCACATTCATGTCAATTGAGAATTAACAAATGAGGCAACAAACACACAACCTATAGAGAGTGTCATTGAATTTCAAATATTTTTAATCCTTAGTTTGCTTCGCTCCTAATTGGTATGTTGTACATCTTGCACATGATTTACAATCTTCCACTTTGAATCTCTAGAATAGATTCATCCCATATGTAGGTTCAAAATAAATATATCATCATCAATTTGCAAAACTTGGATAAAAAAAAAGAAAAACAACAAAGAGAGTTTGGATTTGCATTTCAAATGTATATCTTAACTAGTTTCTCAAACCCAAAATGACATGAACACTACCTTTTGTAATGATGACATCATCAACATATATTGCAACAATTAAATTATCATTATTTACATGTAAAACATACATATTTCACTCTAATTCACAACATTTGAAACCAAAATTAGGGAATAGCCTTGCAATAATCTCATATCATACCCTAAGGGCTTATTTCAAACCTTATAATGCTTTTTTTAGTTAAAACACAAGAAATCCATATTTCCCAAAGCCGAGTGGTTTCTCCATATAAATATCCTTAGTGAGATTTCCATGTAAGAAATCAGTCTTGATTGTAATGTTCTTAACCCTCAAACTTAGAACAACAATAGGATATACAAATATTGATGATGCAAGAAACTAGAAATAAGACAATAGAGAAGATAGATGTTGAAAAATAAACCCTTGTATTATGATAATCAATCATAAATCAAGGTCCACTTGCCTCTTTAGGATAGGTGAACTTTTACTTGATATGAGATCCAAATATGACAATACTCGACAAAACAATACATAGCCTCCTAGGTCTTTAAATAGGATTCCTATATCCAAAACCCTAACTAATTATGTTTGCATAATTAATGGGTACCAACTACGTAGTGAGACTTAATTAACAAATAAATCGGGTTTAAATTAATCAATTATTCATTGTTATCAAGTTGTCCTCATTCAATGGAGAGGTCCACATACATTAGTTGACTAGTTCCTATGTATCCTAACATAGGGTTGTTAAGGTAGGGTGCTAAAATGCCCCCCCCCTTTAAAAGAACCATTGTCCTCAAGGATGAAGGTGAGGAAATTGCTACAACATATCTATTGGTTCTCATGTGGCAGCTTCTGGTTATATATATTTCCATTAGATTAGAGTTTATTTGATTATGCACATATGCAATTTATGTTCCCTAGTATCCAATGCTACTTTGGTATGGATCCAAATGGAGCATTCCTAATCAAGATCTAGTAACCATGTCTTCACTTTACAATTTGATCCCACAACCTTTGAAAGGTAAGACAAATGAAAAACCAAATGAATATTAGAATGATCTAGTAGAGCTAGTTTGTAGACCACCTATCCAATTCATTTTAGGATCTTATAGGGCACATAGAAATTTAGGACTAGATTTTGGTGGAGGTTTATTTTAGGGATGCTTTTTTGTAGGGTTGAACTCAAGGAAAAACCTAATACCCTTCTGAAAAATAGTGCTCAAAGTGATGTTGATTCACCTACTATTTAATTTTATTTTGATACATGACCAAATATTCCTTAAGTATACGTAGAATATCTTCTCTAGTGTTAAGTGTGTCATGCATTGCATGAAACTTGGAAGTTCCTATTAAATAGGAAACCACTAACCATGGATTTAGGCCACATATTGCTTCATATGGTGTCATTTTGGTCACTCCATGATAAGTGGAATTATGCTACCATTCAACAATAGGAATCCATTGTGTCCATTTGTGTGGCATTTCTAATGCAAATCACACTGCTATATTTGCACAAATTTATGACACTTTCACAATGAACTTTCATCTCCAAAAGATTGCATGTTCGACTTAAGCAGGTTGGAATTTTTTTTTAATTTATTTTCTTTCTTTCAACAACCTTCTACTCTCATTGTTCTTCTGATGGGAAGGATTTTTCATGTGGAAAGTTATAGTGGTGTCATTGTACATCAATGTTCGTCTCTCTTACAATTGTCTTGGTCACACTTATGATGAAATTGATGTCATTTTTCATGATGATAGTATGCCACGCCGAAGGTTGTTGTGGTGTCACATTGCATTGGTCTTACAATGAAAGAAGTCAAACTTGCGATGAATATAATGTCATACATACAAAGACCAAAATGCCACGTGGTGTGTTGCAGTGAAATGATTGTTCCTCGTTCTTATGATTACATCAATCTATTATGTGACAAACTGAAGGCGTGTCTTAGGGTGAGAGGAGACCATGTAGCAAGTTGTAGTGGTGTCACTATGTGTTGGTATTAGGACGAGGCCAATATGACTTCTTTAGAGAAAATGTGACGACCTTGCAACAACATTGACACAAACCTTCATTGGAAGTGAGACAACCCTCAATAAAAAGAAAAAAATTTAAATACACTACAGGACTATGTATGCTCCAATAATTCATAGTTAAACACATTACAGACCTATGCATGCTCCAATATTGCACAATTAAACACATTACACACATGTGTATGCTCCAATAGTGCACCTATAATGTAAAGGTGGATGCAAAATCCAACCCATGCTGACATCCTTGGAATGGAAACAAAATCTTGAAATCAATTGAAAGTTGCCTTATAAGTAGAAATGCATATGAAAAAACAACTTTTTCTTTCTTTTATTGATGTGCATATTCTTATAGGATTTTTTCCATTGTTAGTGATATCATAATTTCTTTTAGTATTCTAAAGTTTCAAAATTCAAAATTCACCCCAATATATAGTAGCGAAACTCAACACTCAAACATAACTACACATTTATTAGTCACCCCAACATTCTCTACATTGCTTTAGAAGTCAACATAAGTAGTGTACACACCAATGTATGGTCCTCGTTAACCAAGCATGATTTAAATAATCTTATCTTGTAAGATGGTGAAGAGCCAACAATCGTTAGTTAACCTTTGAATGTCCCTAAGAAGAGGGTACAATGAGTTCAAATATAACTCCACACTTATTAGGATCCCATATTCTCTCCATTGCTTTGTAATTAGTCCACATCAGTCATGCACATGTGTAATAAGCTAGTGGTTTCTTATGCTCTAGATGAAACAAATATACCTTAAAGAGAACAAAATGAAAAACATTTGTGATCCAACCATCATGGGGTATGTTATCATCATAAACACTAAGCTATCTCACAAAACTACCACTTTGATTACCATGAATATTACTATGTTACTAAATCGATGTCCACCACATGGTTATATTATTTCAAATCAAATGTATACATGAAGAACATTAACTATAGAGTGGATTGTTAATGCATTTTCAATTGTATCACATGTAATTATGAGTTTTCATTGAGCATATTACAAATTTAGATGGTTGAATATCATACAAAATCCCAATGGTAAAATATATTTGACTTTGCATCACCTTTGCATGGGGATTGGGTAGAGGCCCAAGTAATAGAGTTGAAGCTTTGGCTCTCTTTTAGGGTCTATTGTTGGTTAAACAATATGGAATCAGATAAGATTGGGTTATTGGGGATTCAATGAAAAATGCTTCATTATCATTCAAAGACAAAATACATTCATATATATTCTCTATTACACAGGATCAAAGCTATCTTTCATTTATTTCAATTCTATCAATTATTTCATGTGTTAAGGAGCATAAACAAGTTGGAGGATTCCCAGGTTAATCGAGTGGTTAAACTTGCCAAGGGGACCTTCAAATTGGAAATTCCACCCTAAAGTTCTATGTCATCCCCTAATCATTTATGATGCTTATGATGGATAGTGTGAAAGGTTGTCATTCTAACAAATGGAACCTTGGAATTATGAATGCACTCCTCTCCTCACATCAGGCGATCACGTGGGAAATTAATCGTATTTCAAATCATGAATGAATGTTGATATTATAAGGTGACGAGGAACTATACGATTCAGACTTTGCATGATTTGTAGAAAAAAGGACTATGAAGGTTGTAGGATGGATTCTTAATGAAAAATCCCCCCCATGCCGAGAAAATTTAATGTCAGTATGTGTTGTGGTAATTATGCAAAGGAGTGGGTAGGGGAATTATATGCCAATCTAGTTGATTCTTTCCTTGATGAAATTTCTTTGAGATCCACATTTTGCAGAAGAACTTAAGTGCATAGGGTGTGTCGATGTCATGTCCTAGGTTGTGAAATATATGGAGACGAGTTGGAAATGGATGAAAGTGACAGTTGTTTGGATTGTGTCCTGAAACACATGGTAAATAGGATTACAATAAAGGTTAGGATCCTAATACATAAGTTGAGCACTCTAAAACAAAGGTTGAAAACTAGCACAAGGGTCTTAGAGGGCCAAGTCTGTTAGTTGGAATTCAGTGCATCCTAGGAAAGGGACGATCGCCAGGAAAAAGAAATTGAGGTGGCTAAGAAGACAGAGGACAAAGGAAAGAAAATACAAAAAATGGAGTGGTAGCTTCAAATTGTTGAGATCCAGATGAATAATGATTCTAGTATCTGGATAATCAATAAAGAAGACCCATCTCTCCCAAGCATGCACTTGGGAGAAGGCTCCTTCTCCAATTTCTCCTAGATGGTTATGAGAATATTGTAATTTCTATTTTTGTTTTGTTTTTGGTTGAGAAATAATAGGATATATTTTTTTAAGACTAGTCTAATAAATTTTCTCAGTCAAACGTTTAAATTAACGATGACCTCAAAATCCATGCAAAGGGCTTGTCATTCAGGGAAATTTTCTGACAAATAAACATTTCATAGTGTTTTTTTGGCTAAATAATTATTCATCTAAATAATTATTTAGATGAAAATTTGTGTCTAAAATAATGATGCTCCCAATTAATGTTGTTCATTCTTCAGAGGAATGAGAATGACTCTACCACCGTACAACTTGTTTCTAGGACCTTAATGTGCTATCGTGAGAACTATGCTACGTCCACTCTACCACTGCAGGCATCTAGAGACCTCCACCCTACAATTGTCGGTGTCTGCTACCTATTGTTATGACCCTTCTATGCAATTGTGGGAACCCTTCTACCTCCACCCTACCACCTTATGAACCCTAATAAATCCTCCCTGCCATAGTCAACACAGTGCCACCTGTTCCACTTTGACCACCTTGCCATCATGGGAGGATGCTACCTGTCCCACAAAGCACTACAAGAAAAAATACCTACAATGACGGTTGTGGGTGTGATAAACATTAAAAGGTTGTCACCAAAGTCACTTATGGTGAGGAGCTATGAAAATGTTGCTATAGGTGATTTTGGTGATAGTTCTTTAAATATCATCACCAAATATGTTTTTGGTGACGATATTTCCTATGAAGGACCTTAAACATTCATAACCGAAGTTACTTATGGTGACAGAATATGAAAAATCATCATCGATGTAAGTGCTTTTGGTGATAGTTCTTTAAATCCCATCACCAAATCTCTTTTGGTGATGGTCACGCCTGTGATGGATCTTAAATTTTCATCACCAAAGTTACGTATGTTAACGAGATATGGAAAAAATGTCACCATAAGTAATTTTGGTGATAGTTCTTTAAATCCCATCACCAAATACATTTTCATGATACCACTCTACACATATCAGAGTTTGATATCACACACATTAAGAGATCAAGTTTGTACAAGCTTTTAACATACCTTATCCCACTCTCTGGTCAGTGGTAAATTTATTCCATGGCTATCTCCCATACCCCACCTTAGCACTACAAGGAGGGAGGGTTTGCTACCTAGTAGGATCAAAGGCCTCATACTGAACTATAGAGAACATGACAATTTTAGTGATGTTTGTTAAAAGTCTGTTGCCAATTCTCTTTTGGTGATAATTATGGTGATGGCTCTTGAAATCCCATTGGGAATTACCTTTTTGGAAACACTCTTGGTGATGATCCTTGAAGGGCCCTCACCAATACTTGAAGGTGAAATATGTAGTATCTGTCGATGAATAAAAGCAACTTCCTTTGATACTTGCATGAATATTTATGTCTGGTGATTAACATGATCGATAAAAATAGATATATCTAAGGTCTGGTGGATTAACATGAGGAAGCAACTCTATTTTTTTTGCATCTAACTGTTAAGGGTCCCTTGTATCCTTACAAAGGAAATTTTATTTATTTTATCATGCTTCCATATTTTGATGGTTTTGGAATCTATGTTTGCCTCTATCCCTGCTCATTGGTTTGAATTTGCATTGAATTTGTTTTGCAAGTTTTCAGAACACTTGCAGTCAAATTTCAGTGTCATTTTCTCCAAATGGGTAGCACTTTATTCGTGTAAGTGAAGATTCACATGTTTATACATGGAATCATGATATTCTTCGTGGCTCTAGTGCAAGGCATGAAAATTCATGTTGGTCATGTGAATTCTTTCTATCACATGGTGTTTTAATTGAAACTCCTTTGTATGGTATTAAGCCTCATCCTATAGTTTGGAATTCACTTGTATCTATTCCTAGTCAAAGGAAAACTGCACCTTCATTGAAGGGAGGTAAGAATGTTGGATGCCAAAATGGTCTTCTTTGAAGAGAATATGGTGAGGGACAAGAATCAGAGATTGCTTTGTGTATGTTTCTCAATTATTACATTCATGCGGTTCACAGAACTTGGAATATAGGGATGGATATGATGATCTTTTTATATGTTTGACTTGTATCTTAGTTTAACGCCAATAATATTTTATGGATTTTATTGCATATCTTGGAAATATAGATAATATAAATTCAAGACATATTTTTTTCTCCCATAGTGTGTCTAAAGGCTTAACAACATGGCTTGAGGAGATGCTTCCTCCAACAAGAAAGAAAATTCGATTAAATATAGCTTCTTCTCACAATGAAATTTCGAAGACTCATCCTGGTAATACTAACCAAGGACAATCTAGAGAATTTATAGTTATGGCATGGGGATTAGTAATAGTCACTACTGGTCATGGGGGAGAGATCAAATCATTTAAAAGTTATGACTTGTCTGTTTTATCTGAGAATCCCAATATTTATAATTAAGTGGGAGAGCAGGGAAAGTTTACCCTTTGAAATTGTGACTTCGACATAAATATACATTGGTATTGAATGCATTCCCCATATCAACTTTTGTTTAGTCTATTGGTAATATGTGAAGGTTGTATCTCTTTCTAGAAATGAGGGCACATCATGATGTTTCCAAGAATTCCCCACATTTTTTACAACATTGTGGGATTCCAACAATGCGGAGTTGGATAAAGTTTGACACTCCTTGGTCATAATCACGCTATTTTTTGTTATCTTTTCCTTTGACACTCAAGTAAGTGTATTACATATACTTGGGCCCTCTTATTCCCACTTATTAAATTGAGCACATAGATCTGTGGACAAACACACAACTCACAAAATAAATCACACAATTTACTCAGCAATTGAAGAAACAGTGCAAAAATGGCTTGCAGCTGTGAATGCTTTCATTAATCAAAAAGTAATCGGATTATAATTACAATAAAGTACAATGGCTTTAATAGCCACATGAAATTCGAATCCACATGAGGAAATTCGAATTGATAGACTCTACTTGACTAGTGGTAACTAAGACCTTGTCTAAATCACTATCGGAGGACTTAGTAGTTAAATGACCTTGTCTAAACCATAACCGAAGTTCATCAGATCTCTAAAACACAAATCAAGTATTACATTCAGTGTTGACTAAGGCTAACTGACTGTGGTAGGTGAGAAATGCGCCCCTCATGAATGCAGTCAAGTAAACCTAGTGCTAACTGAATGTAGAGGACTACAACTAAATGTAACTGACTCCTAACTTAGCTTGACTAGTCATTAACTGAACTGAACTGACCTTGGTTGGTTTCGGCACTCCCAATGGCTCATAAATTGTAGGGATTGGTCTAGGAGGCTCCTAAACTGATGCAATTAAGTGNTTTAGTAACTGAAACATGTGCCCCAATTAGGCCAAGTGGACCCAATGGTGCTAATGACTATAAATAGACTGGATGGACTCCTGATTTAGACATGACTCATAATTTAGACATATGACCAAATTTGGACAAGGGAGGATTAATAATCCTAAAACCACTGATATGGTGTCCATTGAAGTAGAAAACATTTGGGACTAATCAATCAATATCCTGAGTATGCAACATTTCATCTTCTTGACACATCCAACAAGCTTAGAATATGTGGTTCATCAATTCCATCGACTGCACACTTCAGTTATCCAGTGGATGAAAAGGTTCTCTTGAATTAGGGGTTGTGTCATCCCTATTACGATGTATTCTGTGAGGGTCCATTAGCCCTTGTCTTCCCCAAGTATATAATGTGTATTGAAATATGACTTGTCCAAGAGCATTTAATGTGTAGTTAAAATTGCAATCAATTTCCACTTGCTTAGTTCTGTGAAGCTAGATTCCTACAACTTACTCCCAGAGTTAGGTGTTCAGTTCAATGGTTACTTTAATAGTTAATATGACTATTTCCTTCTTTTTGGATAGAAAATTGGATGTTAATTGGGTATAGATCCCTTGTAAGTTACTTAGCTGAGATATTGAAAGTTGCACCTATACAAGTCGTTTCTTCCTATATTCTTGGCTCGTCTTCTCACCATGGTCAAAAATATTATCAATGGTGGTTTTTTATCCTCACCTTTTTATGGTAAGTTCGGTGATGAAGCTGCTGCATATGATCCTCCAACACTTTATTGAGATTGCTACTATTTTTTCTCATCCCTAATGCTCAAAACCTTGAAATGACACTCATACAAAACTTGTAGGACAAATATTCCTTTAGAAGGATTTTGTTGTGATATTGAATCATGTTCATAATCCATAACCCCTATAATCCTATTTTATCCCCTGCAATTGTGGAGTTTGAATTCATACTACAAGGCCCCAAGAACCATCGAAAAGGTGCTAAGAAAAATCCACATTTCATAAAAACTTAAAATAATGCCCATATGGAAAATGTGTGCTAAATATTCATTTTCATGGGTGAAGTGATGCTATGAGAATCACAATTGATGCAAAAATCCTTGTAATGATTCCCATACAACACACATACACCAAACTTTCCCTTTATATAACATGTGTAGTAATTTGGATCATGTGCATGGTCCATGAGCCATAAACAACTATTTTATGCCCTGACATGCCAGCATTCCTCTTTTGACAATGTGCAAGGCCCTCATAACAATCCTTCCTACATAAAAGCTTGCAATTAAACCGTGGTTATTGGGGCCTAACTCAAATTAGGTATGGGAAACTAAGAGTGGTGTGGGGGAGGAGGGAGGGTGTAGGGGAAGGGTTATTGTTTCTTTGGTAAATTCCACCATTTGGGGTATGTATTAGTGAGTTACTTCACATTGTAATTGTGAATATGACCAACTATTTCCATTTTCAAGGTGGTGAATTTCATTTCTACAAGAGACAAAATTGAGTGAAATTCATTTTCCCAGCATTACCATTTTCCAAAGGATTCTCTCATAATATTATCATTATCGTTCCTCTGTTCACCCAAATGATGTTTAAATTTTCCCATTACCACTTCGACAAACCACATTAGAACATTCATGTACATTTCATAATTTCCTACATTTATTTTATTATCTTTATTCCAAACCAAAACAACATGTTCCTCTTACTTCCCAGATGTGGACTAGGTTGAAAATAGACCACGCCCAAGCATGATAGGGCTCAACTTTTAGAGATATTAGAGCTATATCTTGAAATTTATGTGAATTTGAATCATTCTTTTATTTATTTGGTTAATTAAATGGCTTATGAACAATTTTTCATATGTAAAAGTAAATTGTAGAGGAATTCTATAGAGCACGACAAAAAAATAAGGAAAATAAGGCATACTTAATAGAGGAAATACAATTATGAATTTTGGAAGCATTGACGAGATAATTTCATAAATTGAGACAAAATATGAACATATTGAGTTGTAAAAGACATAATTCAGTAACTATTTACACAAAGAAAGGCATCACATCAGGACTTTTTTTGAATATTTGAGCAAGAAGACATTCATGGTTACAACATTGGTGGAATAAATCCATACACTCGTGTATCAACATAAAAAAATTAAATATTACGACAAACGAAAAAAAGAATTTGAATCTCTGAGATAACAGTCAACATTTAATCACAATAAAGCATCATTGATACTAAATTGGAACCAAATATGTTGTTTCAAATTTTATTGATTATCTCATGATCAACCCTCTCATACACAATGGAACAATATTACAGTGGACAAAAATAGAGGAAAAAATCTTTGTGTGACTATGTATCATTAATATCTAACAAAAATATTATAGGGAAAAAGTATTCATCCAACTCAACAATAAAGACATAAGAAATCTGAATATAAAATTGCCATCCTTGATCTCATGGCTCATACTACATTAAATAACCTCCAGAATCTAAGTGAATCCGGTTGATCCTAAAGTGACTTGTAACAGAGTTTCACCTTATAACACTTTTACAAAAAATGACTTTTTACATTTAACTTTTTTACTAACTCCTCGCACACTTTTTAGTTTAACATATTATCTGTACTTTTATTTCTTCCTTTGGCTAGAGACACATGTCCTCTCATAACTATTTGAGTTGGAGAAGTTTGTTGAGTTGTAGGAGTCATCACTAGATGTGTTTATGAAACCACAAGTGTATTCATTTTCCATGCTAGTGGCCTAAAATATACAGGTGATGGATAACTCATGAACCGTGCTGACATTGTTTGAATTTTTTTACTCCTTGATATCATACTTGGTGTACTTGATGATTTCCCTAGATCTTGTGGCAATTGTGGTGTAGCTAATTTAGAGTACCTTTTCATTGTTTTCCAGTCTTTCCCTATTGGAATTCTATGATCTTTTAGAGCATCCAATGAAAATTCTGCATATGTGTTGTTAGTATAAGAAATTAGATCCATATCCTTGAATAATATCTTCAAGGTCATCCACATTTAGAACTATGGCTTGAGATTTCAAATTACCTTTGCTCTAGAAATTACACCTTCTAACTGCTTGGTGGAAGGTGTTTCATTCCTCTTCTAAGTTATCCTTTCTTTAAATTATTCTTTATCAAGAAATTTCCCATTTCCATCCCATGGATGGGGTATTCCTAACTTTATTTATTTCTCAAACATGCTCCTAAAATTTCATATATCATTATCCAACATCTGTAAGCTAATCTTTGCTCTTTTTAGGAGAGTTTCTAGGAAAATCATTTGGTTGGCCACTTTTATGATTGGAGTACTACTTGATATTTGTATTTGTTCCAAATGACTCTTACTCCTACTATTTAAGTAATATATTACTTGCTCGACCAGCTTTGTCATATTCCCTAATTCTATTTCTACTCTCTTTGTTTCATCCTTAATAGTCTTAAATGTCTCAATCTTCTCTTATATAAATTAAAATATGTCCCATTCATCCATTATCAACCAAGCAACCTTTTCCCATAAGTATTTTTTTTCCTTATGATCAATGAATCTCCCTCTATATCCATCTCCATATTGGCTATCTGACTCTTAATATTATCCCTTTCTTTATTGTGACCATAGCTTTCATCTTCTTTCTTTGATATTTCCTTTTCTAACCCTACGATTCTTTCCTCTCTCTACTGGGTATCACTTTCCATCTCTTTGATTTTATTGTCTTTATCAATATACTTATTATGGGAGTCTTCATCCACAACACCCACATCAACCACATCTACCTGCTTCTCTAAATTTTCAGTATCTCTTGCTTCTGGTTATGCTCCTCCAAGTTGGTTCCCTTCTTGAATACTATAAGATATACTTTTAGTAACCTGTTTATGGTATATAGAAGTATTTTTAATTTTTAATGTAGCTATTTGTAACTTCAGTTCATTAATTTATTCTCCCTTGTATTCAACTAATTTTTGGAAGTGAAGCACATTTTCATAGTTATTTTCACTTTATTCATGTGTTTGTCTTAATTCTAGGGTTTGTACTAGTTCTATTACTGGGGTTTTCAATTTCTTCTTAATGAGTCCTATATGATTATATTTTCCCTTAAAAATAGTTGTAGTGTGTGAGACATCTCAAGGGATCACACTGAGGGATAATATATTCTCCCCTAAGCTCTTGATAGACACATGTTTAGCTTTTATAGTGACTTTCTCTTCCTTCCATAGTTCTTCAAATTTCTTCCTTGACAAAATGCACTGCCTCGTTGCACATAATATCACTAGTATGCCTGAAGAAATCCAATTTGTATGATTTTTCAAGTTTGATGAATTCTACTTGGTATTCATCACCTCTATCATCTTTCATGATGGTAGGGTTTGGGACTATGATCTGTACTACATACCATCTTAGGGTGTTATTTTGGTTATCATGCATTGTGAGTAACCTCCTACTCGATGCTCCTATCTACTATATATCATTCATTTCTATTTTCACATTCATTTTCCTTGTCTTTATATTTAGTCTATAAATCAATAGGGACATGTATTATACATGAAAAATGTGACTCTGATGGTGCAATCTGGAGCATCCTTGGTTCTATGCAAGTCAGAGTAGGATAAGGTGTGAATTTTACTACTGGTCCTACTCCTCTATATGGAGGATGTGGTGTCATGTATATTATCTCTTTGGGAATTTTTACATTCTTATCTCTTGCCACCTCTTCCTCTTTAGTCCTGGATTTATTTGTTGGGTGCTATTGGCTAATATAATCTACCTCCATCTCTAAATATATCTCTTCAACTCCTCTTCTGTTTCTATATTGTTTTTCCTGTAGCCTTTATTCTTCAATTATCTTTAGATCCATCTGAACCTCCTCCCCACTTTACATATTTGCTATGTTCTTCCACTCTGGTCTTCAACTAGGTTCACAAGTAGTATTTTTGTTATTTCTATATAACCCCATGAGGGTCATAAGAAAAATCCTCCACTCTTTTAGTTTTTAGATGGATTAGAAAATTTCCCAAATATTGTATTGTTTCCAACCTTTTCACCTGAAAGGGACCTATCCCTTGAGGTAGATTAGATTTTCGGTGGTGTTTGTAATGCCTACATTTTCTTTCATCCACTTTGAATCTCTACCAAGCATACTCCATTATAAACACCCTAGGAGTGAGAAAATATGGGAGATGACTTCGATCACTGTGTTTTCCTCAAAGAGGAAGCAATCCATTGTTCTGGTCTTTGGTGTGAACTGAAGATGTTTTTATTCTCAAGGAACATTTTGGGAGGCTCTAAACCCTGTATTATGGTGTAATCTATTTTCACCACTTTATTCATAAATTCAAAATAATTGGTGTTATCAACCCTTATTAGGAGTATTTCACTGCATAGTGAATACTGGAAGCTGGTTTCATTTCTCATCAGTCATGTCTAAATTTAAACCCTTGAAATATTCATAATTTTGGTAAACCAACAAGTAAAAGATATAGGATGGGTATCTAAAAAAAGAGATGATAGGGAACTCTTCTAACTGTTCATGAATGTTTATGGCTAGGATACTACAAATACCATATATGGGGGATGTATTTGTAGAAATGGGTGTTAAACTCAATAGGACACCCAAATTCACTTCATCAACTTGGATTCCATTCTCATAACCAATAATTATGAAAAACAATGATATGTATTTTTCGGATGCTTCAAAGAATACTACAGTTCAATATGGTGGGGGCATGTTAGGGAGAGAAGCTCCCTTCTCTAAATGTTGTAGGAGAAAAAGATTTCTATAAGATGGGATAAGGTTTCAATAGGAGGATGACAGGGGTCTCTCACCAATATCTTGCATCTTTAAAAGTTTTGGAATACTAAACATTATCTATGGATTGGGGGCTTCTATATTTCATAAGGTGGTAGATAGGTCTGGAAAAATGATAGCATTTTTACTAGGGGAATACTATTTGGAGCACCAGGATACAAACTCTAGAAAATACACTAACTGAGTACACACTACTCTAGTGAGGTTAGAACCCATAGGTGGAATTTGTATTGCTGGGTACTGGCTTGTAATTTTTCCTCCTCTAGTATGGAATTCTGGTCGGCATTTTATATTTTGGTATCATATATATCTACATGTTAATATACAATGTTCTCATCACTAGCAAACAATGCTTTTTATTGTAAAAATTTTGAGGGGTGTTCCATGTTTAAGAATTACTACGCACTTGATTCTATCAGATAGGTTTGACAGTATGAGTGAGTGCACACAAATTTGTTTTCTCTTGAAAATTGAATGATTGGGAAACATAATGGATGTTTTGAATTACCTGGTAGATGGATGGTCAAAAAATATTTTCTCTAGATGCAATAATGGACACGTAAACTGGTTCACTCTTATATTCTTATTCTGTAATTGACAGTAGAGAAAAACATAGGTCAAACAAGCTTCTTAAGAGATTCATAATTAAAATTAAAGGACAATTAGCTAAAACTGACTTGGAACCATTCTAGGCATGCACATAGGTGGACACGTGTTTTATTCTTAGTAAGCTTACATGGTTTGGATAAACATACTTTGGTGAGTAGGGTGGTTTTAGAAAAACTAGGATGGTTTGGTTAAACCACAACTCCTGACGGTTTAGTGTTTTTGTTGAAAGGAAACCGATGAGGAGTTTTCAAGAAAGGGGTGGCAAGTGTCCCTTTTGACTAATATAACTCTTGGATAAGGCCCATTAACATCGAATCACTTTTCTGAGGAGATATCAATGTTAGCCTATTGGGATTAGTCAATAATCCTCCTTGTGCACCTTGGTTTATTTTGGTAGTTTTTTTTGTTTAGTATGTTGATTATCACTTAATTAGTTCCTAAGATATGTTATTTCTCCTCCTTAACCACTTGATGCACCCTCATGCATCAATTTAGGAGCTCTAAAGATAAATCCCTATATTTTAGGTGTCCACAATGAGTTATGTAAGTCTATTGATGCTTGGAAAATTCCTAGGTACCAACAGTAGGGATTCTCCCTAGTAATCGATCCCAATTATATCATCCATCATTTGGTATGGGGAACCCGTTCGGTTAACGGTCTGACTACCATATATTAATGTCTTGTAATGTTTTATCGGTTACGGCTCGATTCACCGTTTATGTTGTTTTCTTTAAATAAAAGATGAAATGAAAGTGCCTAACCTAAATGCATGTAATTGATAAACAAGAACCTCACTGGTGATGCGTAGGTTCTTAGCTCCCATATTACCATTCTTGCCTTCCCAATTATCTTTTAAATATAAAAATAAACTAATATATCCTATTCTAGTTTACTCTATCCTTGTAGGGAGAAGATTTAAAAATAGAGCAATGTACTGTAACTATTCATACAAATCTCATAGATGTATCTTTCATTTTCATGTGCATATTCACAACAAAAATAATATCAAAGAAATATCTAATATAACAAACCATTCATTACTCATTTCATACACAGACATTTACGTAGAAATCAAAATCATTGATAACCAAAGAATTAATTCAGAGAAGTTAGAATGATTTTACATTTGTATGGAAACAAGAAGAAGTTATTCCACATATCCCAAGAAAATTCCTGTGCAGGCCTTTCCCAGCAAATAGGTCCTTCTTTATTAGCAGAAAATTCAGTTCTCTTACAAAATAGTCCAACCCTTCTTTGTGCTAGCAAAAGTGCTTTCTATATACTTCCTATCTCTATTTATATTAAAATTACAATTCGTCATTTAGTGACCTTTCGCTTAGCCTAACCCTAGGGATTCTAAAATTTGTCTTCTAGTTCTTTAAATTAGTAAAATGAAAAAAATATATAAAAGACAAAAATTACAAGTGGGCCCAGTCACGATGGAAACATACGCTCCCCATGCGTTAGCCTCTTCTGCAATAGTTTTGTATTTTATCGGCTCTAGTACTTGCACGTTCACTTCTTTGCATTTCCAGCTGTGTCTGTACACGTGTCACTTTTTCTGTGGAGGACCTACACATGTCCTATAAGATGTAAGCGTTTACAAAAGCCTACCCAACCCAAAGGTTGATATCTTCTTCATTGAAAACTTCTACTTTCTTGATGTATTGTATGTCTTCTTGTAGTCTCTCCTACAAGTGTGCCATATGTTGGTCCTTTCTTGGAAGGTTGGTGATCTTCGGAACCAAAGGAATCTGGCACTTCTCATGGACTTGATGTATCCTTTTATAGAATTCCTTGCATTTTTCCAAAGTTTTGGAAATTTCATTGCTTAACCTCGAGGAGGTTTTCTTGCAAAACTTTAGAAGACACATTTGTGATTTTATGCTTCATGTTGTCTTTTGTGGAAAATGTTCAGGAAACTTTGAGTTAGCTTCCAATCAAGTCAATCAGATTTTGACCTTTTCTCTGACCTCCATCTGTCCTTTTCTGAAATTTAGTGATACTTCCATAGTCACCCTTAGTCTCCTCATTATTAGCCTCACTTTATAGATATCACGTATGAGAGTAACTTGATCCTGATGTATCTATCTTCGAATTTTGTAGTCTTGGTCACAAAAAGGAGTGATGTCCTGCTTCTTCTTGTTATCTAGCTTTAGCTAGTTCTCCAGAGATTCCTTTAGCTTTACCAATTATTCTACTCGATTTTTCAATTCTTCTACCTGTTGGCTTTCCGTAGACTCTCTTGAATCTAGTTCTAAGATTCTAGCTTCAAAATCATTTCTCTCTCCCTCCATTACTACTAATTGGACATTCATTTCCTCCTTTGTATCCAAAGTCTAGACTCGCTTAGGAATCTTTCCTTTTCAGAGAGGATGACATCATGCTTCCTTTTTAAATCTATTCCTTCTCCTCATAATTTTACTAGACTATCCTTCAACTTAAGCATATTCTCCTTGTTGCGTTCCACATCGTCCATCAACCAATCAACATTGTCGACGCTGGCATGTGCAGCTGCTATATTCACCGAGGCCATGAATTTGGGGTCTTAATGAGTTCCCTCCATTATGGTATTTTTGGTGACTGTGACAACTTCAGCTTCTGTGCCCATATTTAACTGCTTCTCTGACCTCCGTGTGATGTTCTTCCATGATTTGTCGAATATGATGGTATCTATGCGAGCCAAAGTGTGCTGCTTAGATGGATTAAATGAAGTGAGCCCGAGCTCTACAAAGGGGATGTGACAACCCATCATTGTTCCACTTGATGAGACAGGAGGGTTTATGTCCTTTGGCTCATTTTGGGCTACTTCTTTTTCTAGAGCCTCCCTGACCCTGTCTTCTTCCTTCTTTCTCCTTAGTTCTTGTGCTGCTTCCTCGAATTCCTTTTGTGATATTTCTTCTTATTGTTTTTTTAATCTCTCTTCTTCTTTCTGTTTATGGGATTCTTGTGCTTGCCTTTTCTCAGCTTCCTCTTTCTATTTCTACTCAGCCTCTTCCTTCTGCAACCTTAAAGCTTCCTCTTTCCGTTTCTACACCTTTATTTCCATAGTAGTGCTTCTATCTTTTCTTCTGCTGACACTGCTATTTTTTGAAAAGAGATTCCCTAACTCAGTCATATTTTTATCTCACCTGAATACATCTTCATCCCTATTGGATAAATCTGAGTACTCATAATGTATTTTTATAGCTGTACAATGTTCTGCGACTTTTCCTTTGCTATCATTTATCTGAAAAATTTTCGCCCAAAAGTGAAATGTCTCTAGCTCTTTCACAAAATGATTGGCACCTTTTACCTCAGAGAATTTGTATCCTTTGATGCAGAAAGGAAGTGGGGGAAAAGTTTCATTTTTCATGTCATGCAAGAAGTCGCTAACCTCGTTTAAGAACACTTTCCTTACGACCTCTTTATGGACTAAACATTTCGTGGCATACTTTGGAAGAAGGGACGAAGCTATGGAACATCCATACATTCTAGGGTACAGTCCTTCCAACAAGAAATAGTAATATCCATACTCTCTTATAACCTCCATGGGATTTTTAGATAGGTAGTTGGGTTATTTTAGGAAAATTATCTCATAAAGAGGCATACGAAATTATTCACAAATGAGTTTGTAAAATACCGCGTACTTATGTGCCAAGAGGATTTGATAAGAAATATAGACTGGAGCCTCGGTCTGGGTCCAAATGAACCCTAGCTTAGAAAACGGGTGCCTACACAAAATGCAATCAATAATGTAGGATGACATGTAAAACTCAACCCTCTTCTGGGTCATACCTCCCTGTACGACTGCTACATAGGATGACAGGCTGTCTGATATTATGTCTTTCCAATTAACAATCATGCCCTCAAAGGCTATATAATAGATTAGAGGAACCCAATTCAGTTTATAAATAGTTCCATCGACTCGGCCAAAAATTCTATTCAACATCAGGGCTATGATCCTGAATGGAATCCATAGGTTTTGAGACTCATACTCCCCGCTTGCTTTTTTGCGCAACTGTTTCCTTGGAACTACCATTCTCTTTGAATAATCCAAGGGATCAATATTTATCCCTTTTATCCAATCACTGGTCATCATGACCTGTGCAGGAGGTAACTTGTAGGCCAATGTTATGTAGGCTAGAGTGAATGAAGCAAAATTTTCCCCTTTAACGTGAGAGATAATCCTTGAGGTGGGATTTGTCTGGGGAAGAATCCACCCAATAACCTCTGAGCAAGGAAAGAGCTCCGGGCGCGTAGCGGTTTTAATGATGCATGACTTTCTTATGTTCTGGTATATAATCATCTCTTCAAGACCAGCATCCGAGACGTTCTGATATCTGATCATCTGATAGATATCTCCCCATTTGAATTCGGGAGAAACTCTTGGTATATTTGAATTTAGTTTCTGTCTTGGTGCTCGAGATGATTTCCACATTTGAGTCTACCTTTACCTTATTCTTACTACCTTTCTTAGGCATTGTGTGAATTCGTTGTTTTAAAATCTATTCTCAATAAGGTAATCTTACTTGTTGAAAATAGAACCTGTGATATATGGACATGAGCATAATTAGAGGTGACTTATTAATACTGTAGCTGTTTTGAATAATCAAAGAGATCAATACCAAGAAAGATGCATCATTGTACTAAGGTATCCTATATTAAAAAGAAACTACTACATGCATAATCAACCTCAGAAAAAACCTACATTGGACCTCAAAATTGGGGAATGCAATCATTGTCCAGTGTTAGAATTGGAAGGAAAAGTACAGTTACATATCCATTTCTATCCATTCAAAATGCAGTTGTGTAGGATGGAGAGAAGCATTCCATTTGAAGTCGCTTGATCATTTGATGAACTTGTGGTGTAATAAAAGTATGCACAAAAAATAAATTGGAAAGCTATCATCACATGTGTATATGTTGCTATGTCAGCCATAAACCTGTTGCTATCCTATATCAAAAGTATGGAGGAAGCCCCTCCAATTCTCCTTCTTCATTTTAAAACATGAGTAATTTTCCAAAAAAATGATGTAAGCACCTTATTGTCTATTCTATTATGCATTTTCACTTGGAAGTTTAGTAATGTTTGTTGATTCTTATATAGCTTAATGGAGGTGGAGAGTACACCATTTAGCAAAGGAGCAGTACATATCAATTTGAGCTTTGTAACACTGTTCAGAATCCTAGAATAGAAGTTTCTTCAATCCCTTTAATGAAGGTAACAAGCTCGATTCCTAACCCTTTTATTTATTAACTTCAGACTTGTTGAGGAAAAGAGACCTCAGGCTTTTAGTCACAACTTTATTTAAAGGTGAAGGTGTGAAAAGAGAGCTAGGTGAATGCATTGTATCGCTGCAATGACTCATCTCAAAATTTTGGAAGGTGGAATCTTGAATCTTTGATAACATTGTAATCCTCTAGTTTTATCAAGTAAAACCGGGAAATTTTTTATCTGTAACAATGATGGTCCTCATGTACATTGTAAGTAACACATCAAAATTTCATGCATTGGTCAAGGTAATACCCATCCAAGGTTCCGAAGCATTATAGGGTCTAGGGTATAGGGTCAAATTCTTCAATGTGTATTCAGTGTGGAATACTTATCCTCTATTGCATATGGATATGGGTCCTTTCTTATCCTTCCTCATCCCTCTGTCAGGTATGGTGGCTCGATAGGGTAGCATGTTTATAAAATTCCTTAAACCCCACCTGCCTATCATTTTTTCCTCTCTCCATCTATCCTCCTAAATATTGATTATACAATTGATTTACGTAGTAAGCAACTGAAGATATCCCTTTTTATTGCGTATACTACATTAATGGGGACTCGCACAAGTAGTGGATCCTTTGATAAACTGGCCTGGGTAGAAATCCTCTCTAAGATACTCAACTGAGAAACTAGTTCCTCAATGAGTTAACCATGAGAAAACATAAACACTATGAGAAACAAATTCCCATGAAGGATGGGATAAAACGCCATGAATGCAAGGTTTTTAAATGACCGGTCCAGAAGACCCTAAGGACCAAATAGGTTTGTGTTCTTCTGACTGTGGTGAAAAATTAGTCGTGAAGCCAATATTGAATTTAAATATCAACCATAGTGGCTTTTGGCCCTGCTATAGCTGATTTTACCACACCTGGTGAATCACACTTTTATGGATTTCCCTGTCCCTCTGCAGACTCCTTAGACCCCATGGACCATTTTTGTTCCTTTGATGTTTCCAAGATCATCCCTAAAAATATGCTAAAATTGCCATACACAACTTTTAAACCCTTTTTCACGTGTATACGTGGGTTTGACCCCTAAAACCGCATATATCAGGATGTGTGCAAAAGGCCAAATTCTTTTGGAGTTTTCCTTGATGTGGATCCGACTCACTTGTCTCCTGGCTTTCCATATGCCTTGAGATCACTCAGATTCGACCTTTCATTACCCCATTGAAGAGCTATATAAGGAACCCTTTGGATACATTGAAGGCATATGAGGAATTGAAGAGCAAGAAGACTATAGTCCATTGTTGCCAGAGCTTATACTTGAGTCTGCATCCCTTTGTCCCAGAGACTGCTTTTTCATTGATTTTTCTTTGAAAGTAGTTTTAGTCATTTATCCTTTTTGTTTTGCCATTAGTGCATTACTCGTTTTGTCTCGT
>LPNX010581751.1:143204-164532 GCA_001517045.1 Pseudotsuga menziesii | reverse complement strand
GAAATATCTTTTCTTGTCCAATAATGTGTATTTGAATGAATATTTGATCCATGGATGATTTCAAATGCTTATATGTTATTGATTATATATGCTAGAGTAGGTCTAGCACAATTATATATAGCATGCTTGTCTTGATTATTGAATGTTGAGGAAGCAATTTATCAATTCAAGATGGATTTGGAAAGCTCAATGGGGATCTACATCAACCGTCCGGAATAAGGTACAAATCAAGATCATTTAGTGTTAGATATTTGGTTTCTCTTAAATATAGGAAAGGATTGATTTCTAGAGTCAAGCTGTCTGTTGTGGTACCCCAAGCCATAGGAATTTCTCTCCGTAACAGGTCTGTGCAAATTTAAACAATTTTAACCTGAACTAAGACAATGACACCGCAGATAAAATTATAATAGCTATGAAGGCTGCATAACAAATAGGAAAAGGTGGGGGATACCCTAACTCAAAATGGAAAAAAGATAAGATACATTTACCCAACTTTCCAAAAAAATGAGGTTCCTACTTGTCAAGTGCTGAATAACCGTGGGTTGTGACTGGATATAACGGCTGCAAATGTCTTTCCTTGATTGGCTTCTTTGATAAATGATGTTTTGTGGGATAAAAAATGAAATGGACTCACTCGTTTATATAGAAAAATGAACAAAAATGTCATTAATGCGGTTGCTGAATCATTAAATGTGGTGGTTGGAAAATTAAACAGGTTTGTTGGTGAAAACGTTGTTTAGTGCAAAACAATGTTGATCGCTACAAAAAGAATAATAACACTGACCATGTCGGTGATAGTCTCTGAAAGCCTCTGATGATATTGGTGATGCTTATGTCTTTCATAGCGATTGTTTTGATGGACAATAATAAGTATCTTCTGATCGTGTTAGTGACAACTCGCCGAATTCCTCCGATTGGGTTTGTTGATGCTCATTCTATTGGCCATTCCACTTTGGATGCGACCGTATTGGTGTAAATTTATGAGTTTCCATGAAAACTCAGCAACCTTTAACATCGGCAACACTTATCGAACTCCTCCGATCGTTTTGGTGTCGATTTGTGAGTTACTTCTGAGAGTGTCGACAAGTTTCTTTGAGTTATGCCGAAACGACGAGCGCAAAAAACTTCTTTTGTTCTAACCAATCATTTCAAGTCGAATGGGCGAGTTACTCAGACACGTTGGATAAATTGGACAAGTTGCTCCGATATTTCAGAGGGAAAAAATAAGTTTTACTTACCCAAAACTTCTTTTGCTCAAAAATTTGAAAAACATTAAGTCTGCAAGATGGACTTCCTTGAGTTAGAAACTAGTTTAAGTATGTTTTCAAACAAAAATATAAGGAGGGGCCCCAAAATATCAAAATTTTGGGGAAGGAGTTGTAACAAAAACAATTGGTTGCTAGCTGGCGAACACAGATCTCTGAAAAAACTATCTTTGGAAAACAAGACTGCTACATGGTACTAGATTGTGAATATACAACAATTTCTTCAATGTATTCCCTGAGATCCTTTAATTGACTAGACTTATCTAGGGGTGTAAATTTTTTTCATCACATTGGTTGTCATCCTTTGGGAGCAGGGTAACCAGAACTAAGAGTCTTGATAACTCTCCCGAGGCCAAAATATCAAATTGATTTTACCTTTGTCTTTTGGTTGCTACTATATATGACTCCACAAGATCGTAACAAGGTTAGACAGATGTATTCATTTGTTCCTCATTCCCATGCTATCAACATTCTTTTGATGCTTTTTTTTTTAATGATACTTGTATTCTAAGTCTTCCTTGATTGCTTATTTTACTTTGAGAAATTGGTATGGGTTCTTCCATCCATAATTTCCTTTTGTGTGAGCTATAAATTTGTTTCAAGCTCACGGATGGAGAAGAAACTTCCTAAAATTTGTTGTTTAAGCAACCCTTTTGATATGCTGGTTTATTCCTTCTGCATTGTTTCTTTGATGGAAACTATATGTCTTGGAACTTTGAATATTTAATATAAGTTGTTTGGATTTTTATTTGTAGCATGGGATTATTTTGAATGCCATACATCTGTTAAACCTACTTGCTTTCCGTGGGTCTATCATGGTATGCTTCCTGAGATAGATATTAGTGTGAGAATGGATGGATCCCCAAGATAGTAGTCTAGACCTCATGAGTCTTAGTTATTTTATAGGGTTTATAATGACTCCAATGTGGACTTGAAGTTAGCTTCCCTTTCTATAATCTGTCAATAATTAAAGAATCTCATATTTGATCAAATTTTACCACACATGTTTTCCCATAAGCAGTTACTGACTTTCAAATATCTTTGAGATTAGATTCCTATATTTCCAAGCGTCAAATATTGAGATGGTTTATTATAAGCAAGAAACAAGAAAAAATATGAATCAAAGTAAATTAGAGAAGAAAAAAAAAACTAGAGAAAATCAAGAAAATAAAAAATAATTTTTTTATTTATAAACAAAAGTGCTCTAAACTCTTAGGTAAAGTACTATTTGAGAACAAGGCCATTTATAGGAAGAATTTCTTCCTGTCCTTGTAAATCTTGTAACTTGTAAGTTGAGTGGCCAAGCTTCTGAGCAATTTGATAGGGGCCAACCCATAGATGTTGAAATTTCATGTGTTTTCCCTTTATCATCATGCGGGTGATCCCATTCTTATACTAAGTCCCCTATTTCAAAGTTCCCCTTCCTAGATTTTTGTTTTTCAAACCATCTCTTGACAAAGTCTTGATGCTGGTTAAATCTTTCTTTGGAATTTTGTCTCGATTCTTCAAGTTTCAATAGAGTATGAATTCGTGCTTGTAAGATTTTGCTGCTGGGTCCTCTTGAGGCTTTAGCTAATTGTAAGGATGGGAATAAAATGTTTGGGGGTAAAATGGCTTCCTTCCCATAGAACAAAGTATAGGGAGAAAATCCTAAGGAATTATTTTGGGTGACGCTATTTGCCCATAGTGCATTAGGAAGGGTGATGTGCTAGTTTTTTTGACTCTGAATAACAATTTTCTTCAAAATTTGAATGAGATTCTTATTCATTGATTCTGCTAACCCATTTCCCCGTGGATAATAATTTGTTGAATAATGGAATTTTATTCCTTTTTCACAAGAAAGTTCAGTTATCTTGATAGATGAGAAGTAATATGCATTGTCAAAAATAAGAGAAATTGGAACCCCAAACTTGGTTATGATGTTCTCTTGTAGGAAGTTGATGACTGCATCCTCATTCACTTTGTGCAAAGGAACCGCTTCCACCCATCGTGTGAAATAATCTATGGCCGTGAGGATATACTGATGTTGTAGTGAAGAGTTTGGGTTAATCTTTCCACTAATATCTATGCTCCACTGTTCAAATGGTTCTGAAATAATAATGAGATGTAATGGTCCGACTGTTTTCAACAATTTTCCACCACTCCTTTGGCACACATAACATTTTCTTGCTTAAGCATGAGAATACTTAAATAGAGTTGGCTAATAGTACCCAGCTCTAAGTATCTTATGAGCTGTGGTATGCCCAGAGAAATGTACTTCCGTAGGACTGTCGTGTAGTTCTTTGACTACTTCAAATGCATCTTCCTTCTCCAGACATCTAAGAAAAACTCCATCATAGTTCTTCCTGAAAATTAATCCATTAATTATCTGATAAGAGGATGAATTCAATCGAAGTTCCCTTCTCTGCTTGGAGTTCCAATGTTCTGGTATATATCCTTGCTGAAGATAATGTACCAAATCTTTGTACCATGATTCAAGAGTAGTGAAAAGGGGACATACATCAATTAAGTTTAATTCAGTTTCATTCTCCCAATCATAATATTCATTAGTATTAATTTCCACAAGAAACATTCACAACCCTTGACCTTTAATGATAGTAGCTATCTTGAATTCCAAGTCATATTCTTGTAGTGCGGTCACCCAGTTTCCTTTTCACTCTCCCAATTCCTTTTGTACAAAGAGAGACCTGACAACCATATGTAGAACAATAAATTTTGTTCTATTCTTCAAAATATAGGGCCTAAGTTGTTTTACTGCCTTGAATACTGCATACGCTTATTTATCTACAATTGGGTAATTCAATTCGTCCCCTTGTAATCTAGTGCTCATGAATGTTATTGGATATTCATCTCCCAATTCTCCTTTTGGAGTAAGCACTGTTGCGAGATATTTATCTAAAGAAAAGGTGTATAGAATAAAATCCTTTTCAAAATATGGGCTCCTTAAAGAAGGTGCATGAGCTATTGTTGTTTTATGTCTTTAAAAGCGACCTTCTCAATATCAGTCCACTTGAACTGTATGCTTTTCTTTACCATTTGCTGCAAAGGTTTTACAATTTGTGTGAAATATGGTACAAAAATTCAAACAAAATTTATTGTTCCCATAAATGACTGCATAACCTTTTTATTATGGGGAAAGGAAATATGAGATATAGCCTCAACTCTCTTTGAGTCTATTGAGATTCCCTTCTTTGAGATGATGTGATCCAACAATTCTCCTTCAAGAACCGCAAAAATGCTTTTATTTGGATTTAAGGATATGCCATATTTTCTACAACAGTCAAAAATTTGTTTTAGGTGAAAAGCATGGTCTTCTCTTTTCTTCGAGAAAACTATTACATCATCTAAGTATACGACTACACAATGGATGAATAATCCTTAGAATGCAATGTCTATGGACCTTTGGAATGTGGCTCCGAGATTTATGAGGCCAAAAGGCATTCTCCTATAAGAGAATGTAACACACTTTGTGTGAAATGTAGTCTTTAAGTGATCTTGCTTGACCACTAATACTTGATTGTAACCAGAAAATATGTCTAACAAGGAGAACAATCTTGAGCCTGATACCATTTGTAGAATCTGTTCCATCAGTGGAACTGGAAGCTATCTTTGTTTTATGCTCTGTTTAAATTCTGGAAATCAACACAAAACCTTATATCTCCCAACTTCTTTCTCACTAGAACAATAATTTATACCCATTCGAAGTGTCGAACCCTAAAGATAATCTTTGTATCTAGTAGCTTATTTTTTTCGTTTTGGATTAAAGGATATAAATTAGGATGCATTTTCCTGAGTTGTTGCTGAAATGGTTTTATGCCTATCTTAATAGGTATTACATGATGGATGATGCATGTATCATAAGTCTTCAAATATTCATATGTCCATACGAATATGTCTTTATACTGTTGAAACAATTTAGTGAACCTGCATCTTTCTCCAAGTGAGCAACATTTTCCCAAATTGACATATTTGGGCTCAACTTTTGATCCTAAATTCACCAACTCATACTACATTAATTAGATATGTGTTTTAACTTTAGCTAGTTTTCTGAATTTGTTTTGCAAATCAAACGTTCCCTCTAGTGTTCTCACTCCTTTAGGCATAAAATTTCCTTTGAACATGTCTCTGTTTCGTGAATCTGATTGATGTTTTTCTCCATTAATTACATATTCTTTGAAATCTTCTTCATTGGTGAGAAAATTAATAATTTGTTCATCGTCATAAAACACCCTCAGATTTGTGATATTGTCAGGTATCGATGGCCTGAAAATTAATTCAATAAAACATTTGTTATTAGTCAGCACTAACCTAGAAGCAGAAGTAGCTAATAAATCCATTGCATCATTTTTTAATCTAGGGATTTCATTTATATTAAAAGCATTAAAGTGTGCTATCATATTCCAAACCTCATATTGATACCCTTTAAGATGTAGAGATAAGCAATGAATGGTGTCTCTTATTTTCCTAAAAACTCTCTTAGAATCACCAAAAACTTTCAAATTTTTTACATTTAATTCAATGGATTTTTATAGGCCTTGAAATAGAGCTTCATATTCAATGATGTTATTTATACACTCAAACTCTATCCTAAAAGTGAGAAAATGTTTATTCTTTTTAGGATCAATAAGGACACAACCTGCTCCCGATCCCTCTTGTGTTTTACAACCATCAAAATACAAAATCCAAAATCTATCTTCTAAATTTATTTGGTTAGTAGCACCTTGTACATTAGTAACTAAGTTAACTATGTTACAATCAATGTCATCAGCCCGTAAAAATTGACGGAGATTAGACTGTGTATCTGATTCATACCTGACTTCCTTAGATTGGTAATTCCTTGGTTCAAGCTCTAAAAAGTAGTTTCCCAAAACTGAAGATGAGAAATTGATTAGTTTGTTCTTTTCCTCTAACTAAGTTACATTATGTTTCATATGTGGCTCTCTCAATATATTAATTTGATTCTGACTATTATGGTATGGTAGCCACATGTGAGACCAATCAGCCACAAAAAAAACCGTTAAGTTTCGTTGACCAATCCCTGCTTAATATCAGACCATAATCCTTGGGTATATCCACCACCATGATGTCTATGAATTGTCACACCCTAGGATCCATAGACAATCTAATTAGCATGTCTTTAATCTACCCTATAACCTCAACAATATACCTATCCAGTTGAATGATCTGAGAGGGGGGGGATGGCGTCGATTAACCATTGATCTTCTTGCAAATAGATAAAGGCATAACATTAGATGAGGCTCCATAATCCACCAAAAAATTATGCACATTGTCATTGAAAATTTCAAATGTTAACAGGAAAGGAAAAGTCTGGGATTTTGACTTTCCAGTAATACTTGCCTCATTTATCTCAGTATTTATTGAATGGCCTCTCCAGTACTGCTTGGTTGTGGGTCAAATGCTTCCAATAATTTCTTTCTCTGCTGAGGAAGATTACATCATTCAAATAAAGATATATTTTCTTTTGTTTTCTTAATATATTCCACAATATCATATCCCATATTATACTCTTTAGTAATTTCTATTTTTTTTACCACGGTTTTCATAGGTTTATTAATTATTGGGCTAGTTTCTTTCGTGTTTTCTGGATTAACCTTATGTTGCATCTAATGAGTGTTGATAACTTTATTCATGGATTCCTTTATTTTCTTTTTTTTTAGAAATAACTAAACTTTGATCTACCACTGGTCCTTTACTCCTTGTAACATTCACTGATGATACTTGGATCTCCTTAGTCTTCTCTTCCTTGCTCAATTCCAATGTGGGTGCCTATTCCCATAACATCATCATGGTTTCTTCATTTCTTTCTTTCAGCTCATTTGTTTGGTATTATTCTTATTCTAGATATGCCAACTAAGCATCTAATAATTGATTCATTACAAAAGTCATTGAATTTTTCCATTGCAGTCATCTTTTTTCAGAGTGGTGTTCTTGATGAAATGTGCAGAAATGATCCATGCGAACTTCATTAAAATTCAAAACAATATAATTAAGTAGAGGTGGTTGGGGCTGTCCACTTCCTTCTCTTTTCTTGTAGTAAGGATTGAATGGATTTCTTGATTAACTAACTCCCTTCTCTTTTTCCAAGTCTACTATTTTGTTTGATAATTTCTACACCATTTTGACCACATTTTCTAATTCATTTGAATGTTTTTCTTTAGGCCTAGTTAACAACAAAGGATTTTTACTCGTTGTTGTTTTCACTTCTAGTTCTGAAGTATGTCTTGCGATACTATCTAGATCAACTTCTAACTTCTTTGATTCTTCATAATTTTCTACCAATGTAGCCTTAACCGCCCTTTTTACAAACATTGCTATGGGTGGATGTAATGCTGTAGTATAATATTCTACCAAAGACTCCTCAGCTAGTTTTTTCACAACACTAAAACTGTTTAAAAGGGTAGTGAATCTTTGAATGCAATATTGAAATTTCTCTTTCTTTTCCATCTTCATAGACAATAATTATTTCATCATCATGGCTATAGTTTTCTGGTTGCCAAATTTACTTACGAATTCTCTTTCAAAACCCTCCTAGTTTTCTATCGAGTAAGCATGTAGAGTAAAAAACCATGAGGATGCCCTAGGATCAAAAGTATATGGGAACAATTTGCAAAAAACATATTCGTGTTCAACGTTCAAAAGATTTAGTGCCAGATAAAATATTTTGAGATGATCTTTAGCAGAAACACCCTTTCTAGGATCAAACTTTGGTAGTACTCTTTCTGAGTCGATACGTAAATCATGCAAAGGCACAACCAGGTTGAGTGGTGTTCTGGATCTCCATTCGGGTTGATTAATGGTTGCAGCCATAACTCGATGTGGAGACTATGGTGGATAATATGGACAGGCTTAATTTGTAGGGGATTTAGGTCCTAACTGATCGAGAGGTTGGGTGATTTCTTGGAGAGAGAAATCTAACAAATTTTCCAAATTTTCTACAAGCAATGAATCTTGAGTGTACGAGACTAATTTCTTGGGAGCTCACGGGTAACGTCGGAATTACTTTCAAACCACCAAGATTCTTAATGTGGGACCATGTATGCCTTTGAAAATGATCAACTTCTTCAAATGAGACAGCGTATAAAGGTTATGTATCTTCTTCATAGCTTTCCCTTTCTCGTTCTTCAGACTCAAGAACGAAATCTTCTGGGAATGTCAATTCAGATGTAGTTCCAACAGAATATTTTCTCACAAATGAGTTTCCTCCTCCATCCATGCACTGGTGGCCCTCCTTCTAGCACCAATTATGTAGATGCCTGGAAAATTCCCAAGTGCTGACAATAGGTATTCTCCCTAGTAATCGATCCCAATTAGATCATCCACCATTTGGTATGGGGAATCCGTCCAGCTAATAGTATGACTACCATAGATTAATGTGTTGTAAATTTGTATCGGTTACAACCTGATTCATTGTTTATGTTGTTTTATGTTATTAAAAGATGAAATGCAAGTTCCTAGCCTAAATGCATGTAATTGATAAACAAAAAACTCACTAGCGATGCGTATGTTCTTATCTCCCGTCTTACCATTCCTTCCTTCTCAATTATATTTTAAATCTAAGACTAAACTAATATATCCTATTCTAGTTTACTCTATTCCCGTAGGGATCAGATTTAAAATTAGAGCAATGTACTATAACTATTCATACCAATCTCATAGATAGATGTTTCAATTTCATATGAATATTTATTGCAGGAAAAATATCAAAGAAAGCTATGATATAATAAACCATTGATTACTCATTTCATACACAAACATTTACTTAGAAAGGAAAATCATTCATAACAAAAGAATTAATTTGGAGAAGTTAGAACGATCTCATAGTTGTACGGAAACAAGAAGAAGTAATTCCACATTGTAAAATTCCACACATCCCAAGAAAATTCCTGTGCAGGCCTTTCCCCACAAATAGGTCCTTCTTTATTAGCAAAAAATTCAGTTCTCTTACAAAATAATCCATCCTTTCTTTGTGCAAGCAAAATTACTTTATATCTACTTCCTATCTCTATTTATATTGCAATTACAATTCTTCATCTAGTGACCTTTCACTTACCCTAACCCTAGGGATTCCAAAATTTGTCTTCTAATGCTTTAAATTAGGAAAATGCAAAAAAATATATAAAAGAGAAAAAATTCAAGTGGGCCCTACCAAGATGGAAACATACACTTCCCATGTGTTATCCTCTTTTGCAATAGTTTTGTATTTTATTGGCTCTAGTACTTGCACGGTCACTTCATGCATTTCTAGCTATGTCTCTACGCATGTCACTTTTTCTGTGGCAGACCTGCACATGTACTCTAAGATGTAAGCATTGACAGAATCCTTCCCAACCCAAAGTTTAATATCTTCTTCGTTGAAAAATTCTACTTTCTTGATGTATTTTATGTCTTATTGTAGTCTATCCTGAAAATGCGCCAGATGTTGGTCCTTGCTTGGAAGGCTGGTGATCTTCGGAACCAATAGAATCTAGCACTTCTCATGGACTTGATGTATCCTTTTATAGAATTCCTCTCATTTTTCCACAGTTTTGGCGATTTGATTGCTTAACCTTAGGGAGGCTTTCCTGCAAAACTCTAGAAGAGCCATTTCTGGTTTTATGCTTTCTGCTCTCTTTTGTGGCAAATATTCAGGAAACTTTGAGTTAGATTCCAACCAATTCAACTGGATTTTGACCTTTTCTCTGACCTCCATTAGTACTTTTCTCAAATTCAGTGTTTTTTCCGCAATCACCTGTAGTCTTGTCATTATCAGCCTCACTTTATAGATCTCACCTGTGAGAGTAATTTGAACCCGATGTATCTGTCTTTGAATTTTGCAGGCTTGGTCACAAAAAGGAGTGATGTCCTGCTTCTTCTTGCTAGCTATATTTAGCTGGTTCTCCAGAGATTCCTTCTGCTTTACCAATTATTCTACTTTGGTTTTCAATTCTTGTACTTTTTGGCTTGCTGCAAACTCTCTTGACTCCAGTTTTGATATTCTATATTCAAAATCATTTCCCTCTCCCTCCGTTATTACTAATTAGACATTCATTTCCTCCTACTCTGTCTCCAAAGTCTAGTACTCACTTAGGAGTGTTTCCTTTTTTGATAGGATGGCATCATGATTCCTTTTTAAATATATGCCTTCTCCTCATAATTTTACTAGACTATCCTTCAACTTAAGCATATTCTCCTTGTTGCATTCCACATCATCCATCAACCGATCAACATTGTCGATGATGGCTTGTGCAACTGCTATATTCATAGAGGCAATGAATTTGGGTTTTTGTGAGTACCCTCCATTATGGTATTTTTGGTGACTATGACGATGTGAGCTTGTATGCCCATCTTTAATTGCTTCTCTGACCTCTATGTGATGATCTTCCTTGATTTGTCAAAGATGATGGTATATAGGAGAGCCACAGTGTGCTTCTTAGATGGAGTAAATGGAGTGAGCCCAAGCTCTACAAAGGGGATGTGACCACCTTTTATTGTTCCACTTCATGAGGCAGGGGGGTTTATGTCCATTGGCTAATTTTGGGATTATTCTTGTTCTAGAGCCTCCCTGACCCCGTTTTCTTCCTCCTTTCTCCTTAGTTCTTCTATCGCTTCCTCGGATTCCTTTTGTGCTCTTTCTTCTTCTTCTTTCTTTAATCTATCTTCTTCTTTCCGCTTCTGGGATTCTTCTGCTTTCCTTTTCTCAGCTTCCTCTTTCTGTTTCTGCTCAGCCTCTACCTTCTGCAACCTTAAAGCTTCCTCTTTTTGTTTCTACAACTTTATTTCCATAGTAGTGTTTCCATCTTTCCTTCCATTGACAAAAATCTTCTTTAAAAAGTGCTTTCCTAACTCAGTCAGATTGTTATCTCGCTTGAATACCTCTTCGTTCCTATTGAATAAATGTGAGTACTCATAATGTATTTTGATGACCCTGCAATGTTCTGCGACCTTTCCTCTGCTATCATTTCTCTGAAAACCTTTATCCCCAAAATGAAACATCTCCAACACATTCAAAAAATCATTGGGACCTTTTACCGTGGAGAATTTGTATCCTTTGATGTAGAAAGGAAGTGGGGGAAAATTTTCCTTCTTCATGTCATGCAGGAAGTTTCTGAACTTGTTTAATAACACTTTCCTTATGACCTCTTTGTGGACTACATAGTCTATGGCGTACTTTGGCAAAAGGTATGGAGATCTGGAACATCCATGCATTCTATGGTGCGTGCCTTTCTGCGAGAAATAGTAATATCCATACTCGCTTATAACCTCCATGGTGTTGTCGAATAGGAAGTTCAGTTCTTTTAGGCAAATTATCTCATAAAGAGGAATCATAAATTCTTCGCAAATGATTTTGTAAAAGCTCACGTACTTATGTTCCCAGAGGATTTGATAAGAAACATATACTGAAGCCTAAGTCTGGGTCCAAATGCACCCTAACTTAGAAAATGTGTGCTTGCAAAAAATGTAGTTAATAGGGTAGGATGACATGTAATACTCAACCCTCTTTTGGGTCATACCTCCCTATGCGGCTGCTACATAGGATGACAGGTTGTCTGATATGATGTCTTCCTAATTAATAATCATTCCCTCAAAGGCTATATAATAGATTGGATGAACCCCATTCAGTTTATAAATGCTTCCATCGGCTCGACCAAAAATTCTATTCAACATTAAGGATGAGATCCTGAATGGGGTCCATATGCTTTGAGACTCATACTCCCCGCTTGCTTTTTGGTGCAACTATTTCCCTGGCACTACCATTCTCTTTGCATACTCCAAGGGATAAATATTTATCCCTTTGATCCAATAATTGATCATCATGAATTGTGCAGGAGGTAAATTGTAGGCCAATGTTATGTAGGTTGGAGTGAATGAAGCAAAAGCTTCCCCTTGAATGTTAGAGATAATCCTCAAAGTGGTATTTGTCTGGGAAGAAATCCACCTAATAAACTTTGAGAAAGGAAAGAGCTCCGGGCGTGTAGCGACTTTAGTGATGCCTAACTTTCTTATGTTTTGATATATAATAATCTCCTTGAGACTAGTACCCAGGATGTTCTGATCTCTGATCTTTTGATATAGTTCTCCCCATTTGAATTCAGGAGAAACTCCTATGATAGCCTTGGTATCTTCGAATTTAGTTTCCATCTTGGTGCTCGAGATAATTTCTACATTTGATTCTACCTCACTTTCCTTTTCCTTCTTCTTACTACATTTTTTAGGCATTGTGTGAATTCGTTGTTTTAAAATATGTTCTCAATAAGGTAATCCCGCTTAGTGAAAATATAACCTGTGATATACAAATATGAGCATAATTAGAAGTAACTTTTTAATACTACAACTGTTTTGAATAATCAAAGAGATCAATACCAATAAACATGCATAATTGTATCAAGGTATTCTATATTAAAAAGAAACTACTACATGTATAATCGACCTCAGAAAAAACCTACATTGGACCTCAAAATTGGAGAGTGCAATAATTTCTAGTGTTAGAATTGGGAGTAAAACCAAATTTACATATCCATTGCTAGCCATTCAAAATATAGTTTTGTAGGATGGAGATAAGTGTTCCATTCAAAGTCACTTGATCATTTAATGAACTCGCAGTCTAATAAAAGGACATGTAAAAAATCAGTTGAAAACTTATCGTCGCATGTGTATATGCTATTGTGTAAGCGATAAACCTGTTGCTATCCTATATCAAAAGTATGGAGGTAGCCCCTCCAATTCTCCTTCTTCATTTTAAAACAACAGTAATTTGCCAAAACAATGTTGTAAGTAAGCACCTTATTGTCTGTTCTATTATGCATTTTCACTTGCACGTTTATTAATGTTTGTTGATTCTTATACAGGTTAATGGAGGTGGAGAGTACACCATTTAGAAAAGGAGCAATAAATATCAATTTGATCTCTTTAACACCGTTAAGAATCATATAATAGAATTTTTTTCGGTCCCTTTGATGAAGGTCACAATATTGATTCCAAACCCTTTTATTTATTAACTTCATACTTGTCGAGGAAAATAGGATTCTAGTCATGAATTTATTTAAAGGTGAAGGTATGCAAAGTGAGCTAGGTGGATTCATTGTATCGCTGCAATGACTCATCTCAAAATTTTGGAAGGTGGAATCTCGAATCTTTGAAAACATTGTAATCCTCTAGTTTTATCAAGTAAAACTAGGAAATTTTTTATCTGTAACAACGATGGTCCTTAGGTGCATTGTAAGTAACACATCATCATTGCATGCATCGGTTGAGGTAATACCATTTCAAGGTTTGAAAGCTTCATAGGGTCTGGTGTCTAGGGTCAAATTATTCAATGTGTATTCAGTGTGACATACTTATCCTTTATTGCACCCGGATATGGGGCATTTTTTATCCATCCTCCTCCCTTTGTTAGGTATGGTTCCTTGATAGGTTAGCATGCTTATAAAATTCCTTAAACTGCGCTCACCTACCATTTCTTCCACTCTCCATCGATCCTCCTAAATATTGATTATGAAATTGATTTGTGTAGTAAGCAATTGAATCTTGCCCTTTTTATTGCGTATACTACATTGATGGGGACTCGCACAAGCAATGGAGCATTTGATAAACCTGCATGGGTAGAACTACTCTCTAAGAAACTAAACTGAGCAACTAGTTCCTTGATGAGTTAACCATGAGAAAAGAGAAAAACTATGAGAAAAAAATATCCATGAAGGATGGGCTAAAAAAACATGAATACAAGGTTTCTAAATGATAGGTCCAGAAAACCATAAGCCCTAAAGAGGTATGTGTTCTTCTGGTTGTGGTGCGAAATCAGCCACGAAGCTAAGCTCGACTTTAAATATTAATCATAGTGTCTTTTGTCCTGCGCAAATTGAAAATTTTTTTAACCTAAACTATAACAACGACACAACAGATAAACTTATACCATCTATGAAGGCTACATAACAGATAGGAAAAGGTGGGGGATACCCTAAGTCAAAATGAAAAAAGATACGATACATTTACCCAAGTTTCCACCACATATAATGTTTCAATCATTAGAAAACCACAAGAGTACAAAAAAATGAGGTGCCTACCTTTCAAGTGCTGAATAGCTGTGGGATGTGACTGGATACAACGACTAAAAATGTATTTACTTGATTGGATGCTTTGATAAATGACGTTTCATGGGATAAAAAACCAAATAAGCTATAGAAAAATGAACAAAAATGTCATTATTGCGGTCACTAGATCACTAAATGAGGTGGTTGGGAAATTAAACAAGGTTGTTGGAAAAAACACCATTTGGTGTGAAACACTGCCGATCGCCTCGAAAAGAATAGTAATGCCGAACATGTTGGCGATACTCTATGAAATCCTTTGATGATATCGATGATGTTAATGTCTTTTATTGTGAATTTTTCGACGGGAAATACTAAGTCTCTTCCGACCGTGTCGGAGAAAAATCATCAAATTCCTCCTATTGGATTTGTTGATGCTCAATCTATTGGCCATTCCATTTTCGATGCGATCGTATTGGCGGAAATTTCCAAGTTTCCCTGAAAACTTGGAAACCTTTAACATCAACAACACTTATTGAAATCCTCTAATCATTTAGTGAGTTACTTCTGACAGTATCTACAAGTTTATTTGAGTTATGCCAAAACAACGAGCATGAAAGCTTTCTTTTGGTCTAGTTGACCATTTCAGAGAGACTGGCCGAGTTACTCTGAGACGTCAGAGAAACTGGACAAGCTGCTCCAATATATCAGAGGGAAAAATTAAGTTTTACTTATCCAAAAATTCATTGGCTCAAAGGTTTGAAAACAATTAAGTGTGCAAGATGGACTTCCTTGAGTTAAAAACTAGTTTAAGTATGCTTTCAAACAAAAATATAAGGAGGAGCCCTAAAATATCAAAATTTTGGCGAATCAGTTTCAGCAACAACAAAGTCCTACCTTCAGTTAGACCTCATCGATGTGGATTTAGCCTCTGATGACCTCCTCATTTCACTCTTAGTTATTCCATGTGCTTTATTTTCATGATTTGTGAAGTTATGCACCCATTTTTGTCTCCCAAGGTCAATTAAATGAATGATGATTAAGTTAGGTGTCGAGAGTTGCGCTAGTTTGTCTGCAGTAGTGTCTAGTCCTTGTCTAGTGATGCCAATATTCATGAGTTCAAATGCCTCTTGGGTAATTCAAATTTCATCTATTGTATCATATTATTCATATTCAAAGATTAATGTAATATGACACCATTTATTGCTGCCTTTTGATTTTTCCTTTCATGTTCAATTTTCTAGTGATTTCTAGTAATTTTCCACTCTAATTATTTTTCTTCATTCTTGTTTCACAATAAGGCTCAATTCGTCCTAAATATCTTATGGAATTGATAATTCTACATGCTATCAGATCTCTACAGAGCTGGTTTACCTTCAAATTGAGAGTTTTATGCAGGTTTTGTGAAAATTTGAATAATTTCATTACTGCTCCATCCACAAGATGGAGAATTCAAATCCTTTGATACCAATAATCCTCAAATCTTTCAATTACATTGATTGGAGGGAAGTTATGCAGATTGATTTTTGCAGCAAGAGTTTGTACAAGGTCACAATGGTCAAGGACGTTAAACCCTCATAAACTATTGAAAAATAAAAGTACTTGAACAAGTTATTTGAATCTTTTGGTTTCATGTGCATTCACATTTCTAGAGAATTTCTATTCCATATCGATGTCTTGAAGACATCGAGGGAGGTTTGGATGAAGCTAAAATCACTTTTTGGAAAGAAAGATGACCTAAGAGGACAAATTTTAGAGAATGAACTGATTTCGAAAGCATACAACAACTTTTTACTAAATTCAAGTCTTTAGTAATGCAGTGCAAGCAATGTGGAATTGACAAGAAGGATGACCGAATGGTTCTCTCCATTCTGAGTAAGCTTGGACTTGAATTTTTAGTTTTTGTGCTCACTTTCAACCCCAGGAGTCTGAAAAATCCAAACTTGAGGATTCCTTCTCTAGATGCATTCATGGAATCCCTGATCCAAGAACAAGATAAACTGATCCAAATGGAATCCCTGCATCCTTCCAAGAATCAGGTTCTTTTGATTGGGGAGTCAAAGAATTCAAAAGATAAAGGGAAGAAGAAGGGAAAGGATAAGATAAATTCTAAATCCAAACCAAAGGAGGAGCTTATTTATTTAGATGAATCCACCAGTTCCAAGAAGGTTAAGCAAAAGATGGGTGAAAATGCCAAGTGTCCCTATTGAAAAAGAGGAAACCATACAAAGAATGTATGTATGAAGAAAACTATAGATATAATGGCCAGAATTATTGAACAAAAAAATATTTCCCTCCTAGAAGGAACAAGGAATACTAATTCTATAAGAAGTACAAATGATCTTGAGAAATATGAAAGATTCCATGCACTGAATGCTGAATTTTCAAAATCTCAATCCTTCCTCATAGACTCTGGAGCCTCCAATCATATGGTTTCCTCCAAAAATTCATTTTCTTCTTTAAATATCACTGATGGTCCAAGTATTTAAAGGGGAGATGATACTCAGATCACACCTATAGGGAAGGGAACAATATAATTCGAGCATGGAGTGTTAAAAAATGTTCTATATGTACCTTCTTTAGCAACAAAATTGATATATATTTACCAGATGGCACACACTAGTTCAACAAACAGATTTTTTTTTGACCTAACATAGTTGAGATCTCAGATATCTCTACTAGGGAGTTTATAGCTAAAGGTGTTGCAAATCATGCCTCCAAGACATATGAGTTCTCACACTTTTTTCCATACTCACATTAAAGTGTCAAATTCAAGAAAGATGCAGTGAAAGATCTGCAACCAGTTGAAAAGGAAGGCGAAAATGTTTTACCTAAACCATTTGCACATGCTGATGTTTCTTCTGATGATTCAGTTTCAAAATTTGAAGATAAGGATGAAGTGGAACCAGATTATGATGTTGAGAATGAAGGTCAAGCAGATCCAGATCCAGATCTAGATCCAACACCTGCTCCTAATCCTAGGCCCAAATGGGATAAAAAACTCATTGTAGATTCTAGTGTTAAATTTGAGAACAATAGATCTACATGCCCATATGAGAGCTATTTCAAAGGAATTATGTAGTGGAATAATTAAGATCAATATACAATGAGCAAAGAATTCATGATAGAAACTTCAGATAAATAAGACAAGAATTGCGCAGATAATCACAACATTAATCTTCATTAATTAATCAATAATACAATGATTATACAATAAATAGAATTTGAATACTGTGGATAGGATTCGAATCTACCAGCTCAAGATGATCGTTTAGCTAATTCAGTGTGGAAAATAACAGTTGTAGCTCACTAGTTTAACTTCAGATGTCTAAATCAGTCTACAATCATTTAACTGATGAGGTAGGTAGACAAAAGGCGCCACACTCCTTGCATGCAAGCATACCTGGCGCTAGGATAACTGATAGTGATGTAACTAAATGTAACTGGATGATAACTCAATATAACTTCTTACCTACCACAACCAACTGAAGGTGGCTGCTGGTGGCACTTAGTGTGGGCTCCTATAATGTAGCGATTGGTCCTAGAGGAGCATATACTCATGCATGCAGATGCAGTAAGTGGTAGATAACCCCTAGGTGTGTCCTCCATACTCTAGTATAGTGATAATAACTCCTAGAGTTAGGAAAAATGACCAAATATACTATATTGGACAAAGGAGGATAAATTAATCCTAACACCCTCCCTTAATCCTAACTTTAGAAAAATTGAGGTTTGGAAACTAGGAGAAAATTCACTCATACAATCTAAATGAATAAAATACTGCTTAATAAAATGAGGAAAATGGGGGAAAGCTCATGGGACCCCCCCCTCAAAATAAGTAGGAATAAAGAAACAATGAATCAATCCTTTACACCGAGAAGAGATAAGAGGTAAACAAATCTCTTTTATGTGAAGGATTTGGTAAAAATATCTACAATTTGCTCCTCTATAGGGAAACAATGTACTGTGATAGTCTTGTCATGCACTAGTTCCTGGATATAATGCATGTGAACTTCAATATTCTTCGTGCGTTGTTTCTAGACAAGATCACTGGATATATTTATGGTACTCTGGTTGTCACAATAGATGCCCACTGAAGGTGAAGTACGAATCTCAAATTCTTTCAAGATGTCATGCAGCCAAACTTCCCGAATAGTTTCATTTACAACCCCTCTATACTATGCTTCTGCTGAAGAGAGTGCAAGTGTTGCTTGCTTCTTAATGGACCAACAAACTGGCCCAAATCCCATCATAAACAAAAATCCTGAAGTGGATTTTCTATCATTCCCATCTCCATCCCAGTATGAATCTATGAAGACAATGAGATATAATTGTGCATAAGTTATATAATGGATCACATAGTATATACTACCCCAAAGATGGTGCAATATGTGCTTTGCTTCCTTCTAGTGTATATCATGTGGCTCCTGCATGTATCTAGTAGAAACACTCACAGCATAGGATATATTTGGTCTCGAATGTGTGAGTTATAGAAGGCTTCCAATGAGATATCTAAAAGTAGTGTTGTCAACCAATAGTGTAGAACCACCTTCTTCTAGCCTGATGCCAGATAGGAAGGGAAAAGGGGTTGCTTTACAGTATTCCATGTGGAATATTTTAAGCAAATATGATGAGTATCTATATTGTGAGATCATGATTTCATAATTATTTTGACTTCAAGATAATGAACTATCGTAACAGTCCTAGACAAGTCATAGTGAATTCTCTATTCAAAGCTAACTTGATGCTTCTCAATTCAGCAACAGAGCTACTTGTAATGAGAATGTCATCCACATTAGAGGAAATTTCAACTCAAAATGGGCCTTTTAACTTTAACTCAAATTCCATGTCATCATGTGTTAGCCAATGAAATTGATTTAAATTTGAAATACCGTATAGGTCTTAAACACTTTTTAAATATAAATTTGGGGATAGGTATCATAAAAAAACTACTTTTTTTGTTTGTATTTTCGACATATCTCCCCGTGTTTTTACTCAAATTTCTATCGAGAGAGCTTGTTGGATGCAGAATTAAATTCTGGATCCAATGAGTACCCACTCAACATATTTTTGACGGACCCCTCTACCCCAAAAAAAAGAAATACATGAAAAAATGTGATGATGATGTCATCATCATGTTTTTTCAGGTATTTCTTGGTTTTGGGGTAGAGGGGTCCGTCAAAAGTATGCTGAGTGGGTACTTGTTGGATGCAGAATTTAATTCCACATCCAATGAGCTCTCCCGATCAAAATTTGAGTAAAAACACGGGGATATATGTCGAAAATACAAACAAAAAAGTAGTTTTTTTTCTTTTCTTCCTCCAAAATTAATAAATATTATTTTATTATTTTAACTATTTTTTTATTAATTTCTTTTAGGAGGCCCATTTTGAGTTGAAATTTCCTCTAATGCATAGAGTAAAATAAAAAATAATGACCCCTCTTTCTTCTCCATGTAAACATTGCAGTATCATCTGCATATTTCAAGTCTTTGTGACATGAGAAAGCCATACATCTTGGAATATGATGCCCTTGGGGCTTGTTTGAGCCCATATAGATATTTCCTCATTTTGTAGACTAAGGAAGAATCCTAAATGTGCCCCTCAGGATGTTTCATGTATATTTCCTCTTTCATGTCACCATGGACGAAGGAACTCTTTACATCCATGTGATGTAACTTCCACCTCTTTGAAGTTGCAACTTCCAAGACTAGTCTGATGGAGTCCATTCTTGATACTGGAGTGAATGTCTCATTGTAGTCCAATCCATGGACTTGTGAGTATCATTTTTCCATCAACTGAGCCTTGTTTTTATTTGTGGTTCCATCAGATGCTATCTTGGTCTTGTAGACCCATTTTCACTTGACTAATTTCCTCTATGGAGGCAAGGTGACAAGATCCCAAGTTTTGTTGTCTTGTAGAAAATAAAATTCCTCATCCATAGCTACTTGCCATCTTTGATCATGGAAAGCCTATTTGAATGTTTGAGGATCTGATCCCATCATCATGAAACACCTCTCAGGGAGAAGTGGATCTATATGGGACAATGCAACATACTTATTCTGATACTATGACCTCGTTCTTCTTCAATCATCTGGATTCCCAATAGCATCCCCAACTTCTTTAATGAGCTTCTGGGTCCATTTAGGCTACTAATATGGAATAGATGTTGGATATAGATATAGATCCTATTCATGTGTAATGTTAATATAAATATCATGTTGATGTTCCTCATCATCTGAATTTGAAATATTAGACAATAAATATGTATCTAAAAATCAAAATAAAGGAGATGTGACACCTTTATCTACTTCGAATGAAAGTTGAGATTGTACTGGATCTGAGTATGGCATGAAGTGTGAGAATGCATATGCTTTGGAGGCATGGATTGTAACACTTTTATCTATAATATTCCCAATTGAGATATTTGTGATCTCTACTTAGTCAAGACCAAATACCACTCACTTTGGTGAGTCAGTGTGTGTCAACAAATGTTGGGGCGCACATCCTAACGGTCCTTAGGATGGGTAACTCCATGGAGTTATGAGAGTTTGTAAGCAGAGTTACGACTCAAAATAGTCTTAGGGGTGTCGGGGTTGAGTCAAAGCCCTCTTTTTGTAATAACCCATGGTTTAAGTCCATGGTTTTGTAATAGTGCGCTGTATAAATAGGCACTCTTGTAAATAAGTCAGGTTAGGATTTTTGTGATGTAAGATGAATTGATGCGAAGCTAAGGCTATTTTGTAAGAGAAGGTTAAGTCCCAGCTGTGTGTGTGGATGACCTCTGCAGCTATGTGCGCAGAGGGTTTTGGGTGATTAAGGAAATCTGCAGCTGTGTGCGCAGAGGCCTGCAGCTGTGTGCGTGGCTTTAAGGACTTGAAAGGATCTGCAGCTGAGTGCGCAGATCAGAACTATGATTTTAGTAAAGAGTTGAATAAAACATAGTTCTGTGGACGTAACCCCTACACTGGGGGTGAACCACGTTATATCTGGTGTTGTGGTTCTTTGTGCTGTTTTGTTATGTTCTTTTATGCATTAA
>LPNX010581751.1:98590-143173 GCA_001517045.1 Pseudotsuga menziesii | reverse complement strand
TAAGATCACTGCTAACTAAATAACTTCGCTGTGAATTCCCAGTAAAGGGTTATGCAAGTCACTGTCTGTTTATTTAGCTGCGAAGTTATATATGTGAATGTAGAATCTCTGTGTATATGAATATAAGTTGTTAAAGGCTAAGGTACAGTATTATCCCTCTTTTGCTTGCAGAAACCTAGTTCTGCGACATCCCATAGATGTTTCGGGTGAGACTGCAATCTGCTTGTAGATTGTTGCCAAAAGGGCCAACACGGTGGGTCTTTTGTTGGTGCGAAGTTAACGGTATAAAGCCCAGGTCTACCCTATAGCCCAACAACAAATATACATATAACAATTTTGCTGCAAGAGAGGGAACATAGAGTACATTTTTGAACTCGCCATGCTGGATTTTAATAGAACCTCTCCCTACTACTGGGATCGGTGATTCATCCCCCATATGAATAAAAGTTCCTCCTTAGATATCCAGAGAGGTGAAGTATTCTTTGGAAGCAACCATATGATTGTATGCTCTTGAATCAATCAGATAAGCCTTTGATCAAGAAAAGCTTGCTTTCAATTCATCGCAACTCTCATGTTCTTCTATTTGTTGTCCTTCTTCAAAATTACTTGTGCTTTGTGGGAGAGAAACATTGTTTTTTTAAGGAGCTTTGACATATCATCAATGGTTTTCTTCATGCACCAACTTTCTGCATGAAATCCTCTCATACAATAGGAAAACTTAGCGTTCTGAAATTTATTCTTCTTCTTGGAACTTGAGGCTCCATTGGAATATTTATAATTATCCTTTGGTTTTGAATCAGTATTTTTGGTATCGTTCCCTTTTTTCTTCCCTCTTTCTTTTGCATTTCTGGATTCCCCAACTAAGAGTGCTTGATTCTTGAAGGTTTGAAGTACTCCCATTTGAATCAATTTGTCTTGCTCCTAGATCAAAGACTCTGCAAAAGCATCTAGAGAAGGAATCTTCCAATTTGGAATGGAAGCTCTTCCAGAATGGAAAGTAGAGACAAAGAATGAGAATTCTAAGCCAAGCTTGCTCAGAATTGACAGCACAAGCTACTCATCCTTCATTTCTATTTTTCATTGTTTGCATTGTAGTACTAGATATTTGTATTTTGAAAATAATTGTTGAATAGTCTCGAAACTACTGAGTTCATTCTCTAGAATATGTCCTTTAAGCTCATCTTGTTTTCCAAACAAAGATTCAATATTTTCCCATGTTTTATTTGGCATTTTGAGTCCCTCAAGGTGAAATAGAATATCCATGGATATGTGAATGCACATGAACCCAAAGGCTTCATCTCGCCAATTCATAAACTTGGATTTTCTCAACATACTATTGGGGCTCAACTTCTCTTCCCATTGTCATCCTATACAATCCCCTGTTTTGCAAGGCCATATGCATATCTTCCTTCCAATTAATGTAATTAAAGGGTGTAAGTATTCTGTGTGTATTAGCAGAAGGATTCTCCATTTCATTGTATGTTGACCAGTCAAATATTTCAAAATCTATGTAGGTACTTGCAAAAAATCATTGCAAAACAAACCAATTTACACTCATATGTCAATTCAAACCCATTCATCTTGACATGTGCACTTTTTCAAGGTTTGTCACACCAGGATAGACATCTCTATATAGAATCCATAGGGAGCAACGCAATGATTCCAAGAATTATGTGGAAACTCAGCTTCTTCTAGAGCAAGCATGGAGGTTTCTGATGGTTTGCTTCTATCCTGAACAAGGATTTGATACCATGTTAAATTTGAGAACCATAGATATAGTGATCTAGGAGGATCATCTAAAAAATGATAAAATTTAAAGTCTTCAAAATGAAAATAAAATATTATAGGATGAAAGATCCCATCAACAACTTTCCAGCGATGTCAGTTTCATGCGAAACAACCTCCAGAGGAAGAAGTTGTCAACATTTGAAGTTTCGACAAGGAGGGTTGAAAATGTTAAATGTTGTAAATAATGGTTAAAAAAATGGTTTAAAAGATATGTGGTTAAGGGTTGGAGCTATGGGCATTGAACCCAATACCTTCACCAAGGTCACCATAATCTCCATTGACAAATCACATAATATATTGGTTATGTGTTAAAAAAAATGAGGAGGGGTTAAGGGCATAGCCCTCGACCCCATGCCAACACCGATGCCCCCATTGTGAAATATATATTATAAAACACATGTTGGAATGTAACGTGGAGCCATATCCCCAAACCATTTAAACCATCCAACACAAAACTTATCACAACAAACAAACCATATCCATGCGCCAACCTTATGTTATAACCATATTGTAATGTGGGTTAATACATCATGACACCATCCAAAAATAGTGTAGGAATGGGAGAGATCCACAAGTTTGATGCCAGGACATATGCCCTGTTCTCCCATTCTTTAACCAACACACTTTCACAATGAGCCATGATAGGGATAGGGGGAGATTAGTTAAGAGTTTGCACGGAGGTTGGGGCTCCAAATGGGCATGGGGACCCATGTCTCATGAACCCAAAAATCATTGATGTAACCTTATAAATAGGGATGATTTTAGGGGCGAATTTTAGCCCAGTGGGCTATTTTTCCATGTTTTTCTCCCAAAAAACATTCGCCATTTTGCATTTTTTGAAGCCCTATTTCGCCCAATTTTGATGGGGTATAATTTTTCCACCCCAAAAAATCGCCAAATTATTATATAAATGATATAAAATCCTTGAAAATTAAAATATTTTTTGAAAAATATCGCCAATCATTTTATAGTTGGTGTTTTAAGAATTGGTAATATTCGCCAACATTTACACACTTTTAAATAAGTATGGTTCCTTAAAATCATCCCTGCAGTTATAAAAACCATGAAATACAAAGTGATGGGTGAATAATTTATGGTACAGAAAAACATGCAGTTGCACATGTTGCACCTAAAATATCCACTGATGCCTAAACACCCTTAAAAGCACTTGGCCATGGATTCTTTTGGATGTTTTTTCCCACTCTTGCGTAGGGTAGAGCACTTTCTTCCCTATGATAGACTGTTGGCATCTGTTGTTCATTGAAATCAGGCGCCACCAACTCCTTTACCCTATTCATAGAAATATCCGACGCCTTTACCCTCTCTGCAAAAAGCGCTGATAGACTTAGAAAGGGAAAATAGAAAGTTTTGAGAAGCTTCCAAGCAAAAGCTCTCATGGATGAAGTTCCTATTAGGTAGGGAGAGATCACACTCAACCTACTCACCCATAGGGATCATCCCCTATCCCATTCCCAAAATATTTCATCTCATATGATCCTCCCTCGGCCATATAAAAGAAGGATTCATGGACCATGTGAAAAGAGACCAAGAAGAGCATCCTTATGCTGTTGGATTGAAGTCTGGTATTAATGGAAAGTTGAGTGAGTGTGTTGAGAAAAGAGATTTGTGAGTGAAGATTTGTATAATCATGTCAAATACCTTATGGAGACAAAGCGATTGAAATCAAGGATTTGGCTATATCTTTCTCTTTCCATTTGATTAATACAAAAGTGTTTCCCTTTCCCATATTTGATTTGTGTTAATCTTAGTCATTTATTATTAGATTCCTTGATCACTAATATGGATTGTTGATCTATCTTGTTACTCTTATCTTGTTGTCTTGTTTTTTATGCTTCTTTGCAGGTACCATAGATTGCACGAAGAGCAGTGAAATGAATACCAGAACATTTAGATCTGAGGTAAAAGGGTTGATTTATTCAATTAGTTTAACCATCTAGGGAAAGGATATACTGCTGTGGTTTTTTGTTCTAGACTTGTACCATGCATTCTAAAGGAACAAGAAGTGTCCGCACTGGTTCAATAATTCCTACAAACAAAATTGGTGAATCTGCTGGGGATAGCTTGATCCAGTCAGATCTGCGATATATTTAGTTAGATCTGGAGCAGATCCAGTTAGATCTAAGATCTTTGGTAACACTCTTAATTGTAAACTTGTCATTCTTTTTTCTTAGATCACTTCAGTTGTTAAGGTGAGTGATCCACCTTATTTTTATATCAATTTCCTCTGTTGAAGTCTACATTAATTCTTTATCAGTCCACCTCAGTCCACTTTTGGTTTCTTATGCAGGTGATTGCCCTTTTTTAATTTACAGATTCGTCGGCGCACCTAGTCAGAGTTGACAGAGTGGCACCCCTCTCTGGATCCTATTGCACCCTGATAGTAAGCATCTTTGGAGCCTTCACCATATAGCACAAAGAGCTGCTAGCACATTTACTTAGTGGACACTGTGTGCTGACCTCCTGCTGGCACTCTGGTGCAACCTTAAACAGTGTGCCGAGGTAGTCTCATCACTGTCTAAGAGTGTGTTTTTTGTTTCTCTGAGTTTACTATGTAATTTTATTATTGTTTTCTTGCTGGATCTGATAGTTTTATAGACTGATATCACCTTTTGAGTTTAGAGTTAGAGGTTTTCATCAATAGGGAGTTCATAGTTAAGGAAATTGTGTATAAATTGCAAGTGTTGGGTGCATGGTTTGCTTAGTTCATTCTCTAAAAGTGATTATAGATTTGTGAAAAAGAATATCTATAGCTTCTCTGCAATTAGTCCATTTTAGTTGCTTATTGTTCTTTGTTTTTAAAATCATATTAAAAATACAAAGAAGTTAGCTAACCTGTTTTGCTTCCATTACCCTTGGTTTGCATGAGTGATTAGGAAAAGTTTTTATGTTTTGTTTTTGTTTTGTTTGTTTGTTTTTTTTTTTCTAGTTTGATTGAGAAAGCATAGATTTTGTGGACATTAGAAGCTCTCCTTCCTTTCCCCTTTAAGATATTTTGTAGTCTTAATGGTGAAATTCTGGTGTGTTTGAAAATTTGTTAAATATCTTGAAGTTTGAATGCTTGAAAGTAGCATGGCATATTTGTTTTAAAAGAAAGAAATGTTTCTCCCCTACTCTAGCTAGATTTCTTTGAAGACAAAAAATTCATTGCATATAGGTATTAATTGTGCATCTTGATATACATTCCTCAAACATTCACTAACCATCAAGATTAAATTAATGGTAACTTAGGTTAAAATTTTTAGTAATTTGAGTGATAGGATATAGACGTGTTTCAACGTCTTAAAACATAATAGCTTCCTTTTATTTTCCTGTATTGCATTCTGAGGACTCTGTGGTTCTTCCATGTATTGTTGGTATATCAATTAACCTTTCACGTATGCTTGAGGTATATCAAAAGGTACTTCACTTACTCGGTTGTGTATCAGGAGGCCCCTTTCATACAGTTAAGCATTAGATAAGACTAATATGGATTTGCACTCCCACATACCTTGAGTATATCAGGAGAACCCTCTAGGATACCTTAACCAACTGAGAAACTCCTTTTGGTCGTCTTGTTGGAGCAATACACAAAGAGAAACAATCAAGGAGCTACTATTCACAACCATCCAAGTAGTCAGGTATTCAGTCAAGGGTATGGTCCCAATCCTCCTTCTCACGTTTTACTGTTGGACCCTGCCGTATATCACGAGTTGTGACAACTTGAAAATCCTAGTGAGGAACCGGATATTACAAGCCCATCATGTCATTTAATTTTTATTGTGGCCTTAGCTTGCATATGTTTGTTTGTGTGTGATCTCTTATTTGTTTATAATTCTAGAGTAGAAAGCCTCATCCATCACCTTGGCTGATCTACCTGTGAGACATTCTTGTAGGTTGCAGGGTTTACCACCTGAGTCTCCTCTTTCTGTGGAAGGAAACGAAGGTAAAACCATGGACCAACCAACTTTTGTTGATTCTCATGTAGAAGGTGTTCCAATTATTGAAACTTGGGAAGAATTTTGTTCTTATGATAATTGCTTATTATTTCAACATCCTTCCACTGAAAATGTTGCCTTTCGTTTTCAACCAGAAGTCCAGCCTGGTTCATGGAATTGGGTGTTCAATCACCCATCAGATGATACTGTAGCAGCATAATTTGGTCCAAATGCTCCTTTTTGGGAGACCTCACTGGGGAAATCCATTTATGAATATAGGACTACTAGACCTTCTTATGTTACTCCCATTCGAGAGGCCCCATCGAATCAAGAATTATTTGCACCCCTCCATCAATCCCTCAAATGATTGTGTAATATAATAAACAATTTAAAGAAGATAATTCTTTCTCCACTCCCCCTTCATTCAGAAACAACCCTACCTGGATATCATGCCCTTACGCCATCCCAAGTAGCTCTTGTCTTGGGGTCACCGACGCAAAATATGGTTAGTCAAGATCCAGGTCAACCCTCTATCCCCTCTCCACCTAATGAAAATTCACCATCGGTTTCCACTTCGTCGATAGTTTCCATTCCTAGGGGGCACCCCCCAGTCCAAGTTGTTTTACCTACCAGGGGAACCGTTTCTAGTATGGGGAAAAACCTACTGGCAAAATCACCAACAGTAGATACTCCTCCTCCTAATACCAACATAGTTGTACCCTTTTCTAGACAGGGAGGACCTTCATGGGTTCATCCCGCTATTAGTCGAATTTCTTGGGGTTATACTTACCTTGGAAATCAACCCCCTATGGTTCATTAACCTTAGCAACTGGGACCGTCGGGGTTTTTTTATCCTGGAATGTCTTACCTCGGGAATTCTTATGTCCCTTGGGGGAAACCTAACTGGTCTAATGTCCCATCCTACGTAGGACCTTTTTAAAATTATTCTCAAGTTTTTGGAGGCCCACCTAGAGGGCCACCTCCTGGAGGATCTGGAAGACCACCTGGAGGACATTGAGGACCACATGTAGGAAAAACTAGAGGCCCACCATCCAGAGGCCCACCATATGGAGGACCACCACTTGGAGGACCACCATTTGGAGGAACACCACCACTCGGAGGACCACCACCTGGAGGTCCACCCCCTGCAGTTCCACCTCCCTTAGGTATACCACCACTAGGTGGAACTTCTAGTGGAAATCGAACACCTAGCCAACCAGTCATGCAGGAATCATCTATGCCTATTTATCAATCTACTTATGGTCTTACTGGTGCATAGATGCCATATCAGTATTACCAATACTCCCAACCTAATCAACATTTACCATTTCTGGCTGCCCTAGATCTGCCATATTTTTCCAAATTGATCAACGATCCGATACATCATGATCCCTCATGGCTGGCCATCCCGGTTAAGTTACCCTTAGACATATGTAAATTCAACGATAAACCTGGTGATGACCCCAAAAAGCACGTTATGAATTTTCATCTATGGTGATCATCTAATTTTCCGATGGATGGTTCAATCCGTCTATGTTTGTTTCAGAGAACTCTCATAGGAGTAGCTGTGAAATGGTATATTGAGCTACCTCAGCATTGCTTTTGGGACTTTAATACCTTAGCAATGGAATTTTTAACACATTTTAGGTTACCAATTCGATACGATATAGGTACGGACCTGTTAACCTCGCTTCTCCAGACTACTTCCACCCAAATATCTGATCATATACATGAATGGAGATGAATACGTAGGTTGATTAAGTATCCCATTCCTGATCAGTTACTTGCTGATTGGTTTATGAAATATTTACTTCCCCCCATTTCTAGGGATGTCTCCATGGGAGGTTCTGTTACTGAGGAGCATACCATTAGTCATGCTCAGTACCTATCCTTGGTTTATTCCCAGTTAGAAAATTTGTATGAATTAATTCCTCACGCTCCTCATCCTACATTAGACCCTTCAAGAACTGTAATGGAGCCACCCGACGATGGATTTATTCGTTTAGTTTAAACATGATCATCGAAAAAATCCATGAAAAATCAAAATCAACCAGCCACACTAGCTAGTCAACCTATTCTGTTAGATTTTAAACATTAAGCTAGCAATTCATTAGGATCTTTAACTGAGAGAACAACAAGCACAATAATAAAACAAAAGAGACAATGAACACAGTGTTTTTCCTCGGGGAAACCATAAATGGAGAAAACCCCACAACTTCCTCAGAGATAGAATCAACACCAAAGTGAAACCCAAAAATAGTAAGATGATCTCCCGATAGTAGTAACCTCTTTCTTCCTTGCCCCCATGTCTTTCTCTTCCTCATATATGCGCTAAAATTGAGTGTGAGTGAGTGTGTGATAAATAGAGAGGCTCATTCTCTATTTATATTCTTTCATTCACTTGAAACCAACTCGAACATGTCGGCCTCACTTAACAATTACTTACTAGAGCCGACATCTCTAGAAATGTCTAATAACCCTAGTGCCCCATAACTTGTGGGGACTTTGCCTCCTCTGACAAACAATGAGGTTTATCCTTTACACAATAGTGGGGACTATTGCCCCGACTTATAATGACTCACCTAGGGTTGACTTCTCTAGGATAGTCTAATAACCCAAGGGCCCCACAACTGTGGGGACTTTAACCCTTGACCAATAGGAGGGTTACCCATAATGACTTGACATGACTTGTTTATATTATAGAAAATTCCTGGAATAAACATTGGGGAATGACATGAATCGATTACATTACAGACACATCCCGAAATAAACATCAGGGTATAATACATAAGATATACGGATGAATACATTCTGAAGTTACAAATACATCAACACTCCCTCTTAACTAGGAAGGTATTCTCTCGACACAATTTATCAGTACAATTCTTCTTCTCTGTATCATCTGGATCATCATCGATTCCTTATCATATTCACCTTCAATTCATCTTCATATTTAGGTCATCTTCATCTTCAAGTCATCTTCATCATCAGATCTGGATTATCACTGGATCTGGATCATCATCACTGGATCTGGATCATCATCACTGGATCTGGATCATCACTCGATCTTGATCATCTCTGGAGCATCATCTCTGGATCTGTATCATCACTCGATCTAGATCATCATCACTGGATCTGGATCATCACTCAATCTGGATCATCTCTAGAGCATCATCTCTGGATCTGGATCATCCCTCGATCGGGATCATCTCTACTGGATCATCAACACTGAATCTTCATGGGTGCTATCTCATGATTCTTCTCATCACAGGAAGTTCTATAGATCCAGCCCTTTTTCATGCTGGATGTAGGCCTAGCCACCATGTAGGTCTTCTTCAACGCTTATATCTGACACTTAAGTAAGAATGGCCCACCGAGCACTTACATCTGATCTTGTAGGAAATAATCCTATAATCATATCAGAAAGGCAAAACCTAACACTCACATCTGACCATGTGGTAACATAGCCCACAACCCTATTAGAAAGTCCCAGCACTCACATCTATGTAACCAATGATCGGAAAGGCTCAGCACTTATATTCGACCATGCAAGGAACCAATCCTTCATGTCAAAAAGGCTCTACACTTACATCCGACACATGTGAGGAACCAATCCAACATGCATGTTCGAAAAGGCATGCACTCACATATGATCTTGTAGGAACCAATCTTATAGTCATATCAGAATGGGCCCCAGTCCCAGACTGAGCTACCTGGTAACTAACCAGGCACCTCCATTCCCAGAATGGCATTCAACGCTTACTTCTGATCATGTAGGAACCAATCCTACAGTCACATCAGAATGGCTCAGAACTCATATCTAACATGGAAGGTACCAATCCTCTCACCATGATAGAATGGCTCATCCCTTACATCTAACCATGGAAGGAACCAATCCTCTCACCATGTCAAAATGGCTCTAGGTTTCATCATTTCCCCTTGGAACAAACCTCGATCTGGATAACACCAAGCTTCTCCCTGAAGTACTTGAACTTCACCCTAGCCAATGGATTTGTCAACACATCAGCTATTTGTTCATCCGTCACAACATACTGGAGCTTCACTGCTCCTTTCTACACCATATCCCTTACGTAGTGATACTTGATCTCGATATGCTTCGACTTGTCATGGAACACCAAGTTGTCTGACAACTTCTCACAACTCTGGTTGTCGCAATGTATATAAGTAGCATCCATCTAGAGATCAAACAAATTAGATAGTAGATTCCTTAGTACTTCCTCACAACTAGCTGAACAAGCTGCGACATACTCTACTTCAGCTGTACTTAGTGCCACACAGGACTGCTTCCTGCTAAACAAATAGATCACACCTGATACCATACTAAAGCAACACTCTAAAGTGTTCTTTCTATTGATGGCACTACCCAATCTGAATCAACATAACCTTGTAGGTTAATCTTCTGATTTGTATCATACTTGAGCCCATACTCAACTGTACCCTTTGCAACCATCAAGTGAACATGTCTCAATGTGTTCACAGCAAAGCAAATATCGGGTCTTGTCAGGTACATCAATGAACAAATCATCTAACGATACATCATGGCATCAACTGACTCTGATGAAGCAACAATCAATAGCTTTAGATTCGATGCCATAGGTGTGGTCATGCAGTCCATCATCCTGAACCTATTCAGGATCTCTACTGCATACTTCCCTTGTCCACACCTCCATGCCTAGAACGTAGTGCATTGCCACATAACAAGAGCATCACTGGTCTTCTGCCCTCAACCTTGAAGCAAAGGTTGGAATCCATTTTACTCTCAGTAAATCCTAGAATCCTCAGTAATCTATCCATCCTGTCGTACCATGTCAAACCTTAGGATCTTCTATAGTCACTCCCTTTGAAGCATCATACTCCCTCTGTCTTCCATACTCTATGCACTGAAACATTTTGTACTGGAGTGACAAGTAGCTTCCTCTGCTACTTATATTCTATGTATCCATCTAGGGTCACTAGATACCAATATCCTCTATCTTGAACATTTTCAAAAGTTCATCTCGCACCCATCTGAGAGCTTGTCATCCTCTATCAACCTTGCAGCAAAGGTTTAGGTCTTCATCAAGCTCCTCATGTATGTGTTATCCCATGGGTGTGTTCTAAGCTTGTACAAGGTCTTTTTTGATTTGCACACATGATTTTTCCTGTCATGTGTCTCAAATCCTATTGGCTTCAAATGTCTCTTCGTAGTCTATGCATTCTTTTCGTGAGAAGCCTTGTGCTACAAATATTGCCTTGTATCCCACGATATTTCCATCTACTGCATGATGGAACTACAAAATTCCCTTCATGTATTGATACTGCATCCTAGACATCATTCTTCTTGAACTGGTCTTCCCTTTCTTCTTGGAAGGTTTTTCATCAATGATGTCACTGCATTCATCATATTATTTTTCATCTTGAACTGTCATTACTTGTTCTTCAGAACAAGTCCCATTCTTCTTTTCTTATAGGTGATTATGTATGCGATCTTTCCTACAAGTCAAATTCATTTGCATGGTTAGAGACATTTCATAAGGAATATTCATAATGGAAAATCCTTATGCATAAATATATGATCATGCAACTACCTTAGCCAATACAACATTCATCCATATCTCATGGAAACTTTTCTAGATGCCTTCCATCTCTACCAAGACAACATTGAGATTGTGCACTAATCCAATATGTCAGCAAAGAGGTTTCATTCTAGATAAGTAGCAATGGAGAGTTGTATAGCACCATGAGCTACTTATCCATTACATGCATATTAGTAGTATACTGTCATTAATGCAAACATTCTATCATGCATAATACATTAACTGAATATAGACAAATGCATAACAAAACAATATCATGAAATGACAATTGAATACTTATCTTAATTTGTTTCGTGGGTAGAATCCTTCTTGAGCCTTTAGCTTCATCGTCTTCTTCATTCATAATATCATCGTTTCTTATCCAAATGCTAAGGTGGATAAGAGGTTATTCAAGAGTTGAGTTCTTCATATTCCTAATCGCTTGAGGGATCTTCTTTGGATAGTGAGAGCTTGATCTTCAGTTGCTCCCATCTTCTTTTCTCTTATTATTAGTTGAGCTTATTCTTGTGTGTGCTCTTCCCAGAGTCTGCTGAAAGTAATCACTTCCTTCTTCTACCGCTTCAAGGTGTTCTCTGATTTGAGATACCCTTGTAAAGTATGACTGTATGGTCTCTATATTCTGGATCTTCACATTATTCAACTAAGAAAAAGTCATATTCCAATATATGTTCTTCCCTTTGAATAACTTGTTCAAGGAGTCAAAAATCTTTTGTGTCTTTAGGGAAGACACTTGTGGTACAATGTGATTCGTGATTGAATCAACAAATATCTTCTTGGCCTTGACCAAGTTCTTCTGGTGTAAGGCTTTTAGCCTCATCTCCCTCTGGAACTGGAACCTCTCTACTTGTGTAGGTGTCTAATTCATTTTCTTTAAAGAGATCATATACTTCCATGCTTGAAAGTTGTCAACTTCACCAAGCTTATCATCAAGCTGATGTGATAGATCACTCTGAAATGAGAACCTCAAATGAAAATAGCAAAAGATTAGATCTTACAGATTTGAGGTGTCCATCCTAGTTCCAGAGCTGCTAATCTAGGGTTTGTCAGAGAAACCCTAATTTTCAAAACTTGGAATATTTCAGATCTGATTGGATAGAAAGATAGATCTCTTTAAGCTGAGCTATCCAATGTACTTTTTTTTCTGAAAATAGTGGAGGGAAGCTACCAGAATAGGAAGCCCTAGTTTTCCAATTTCTTTTACAGAAATGCCTATTACTATTTATGAGGTATTTCTGAAATTACTACTCTGCTGTGTCTAAAAGTTCATATTGAGGTATCCTCGCATGTCCTTGTTCCAACACCACAGGTTTCATCAGAATTGGTTTCACCAATTGGGACTTATGATCATTTTCCCAAGGTGACCTGTTACAGGACTGTTCAGAACAATGAAGTTGTACGGACTTCCACATGTCACTGGTTCATTTTCCGAGTCTGAAACTTGGACCATAGAAAGTATAGTCTATTCCATTTCTGGAACATCTTCATAAATTTCACTGGGATGAATCCTGGAAGAGGCTGGAACCCTAACTTGGATGGATCATATCTCCTAGAATATGGCGAATCTGAGGCTGAATTTGGATACAATGTAAATCAGGATTTTATCTCCAGCCTATGCAATTTTCAGCTCCTGAGCCTTCGCCAATCTTGGGATATAGTGAATGTACAAAAAATTAGCAGTTTTAGTATTTAGGGTTTTTCTAGCTCGGGGTCAAACTAGGGTTTGAATTTCCTAGAGTTTCACCCAACCAAAAAAATTGATCCAGGTCTCTAAACTTCAATTTTGATGAGGAGATAAATCCTATGTCGGGCTCACTCAAAAATTCATCTTCTGTAAAAAGCCCTAATTTCCCGCAACAAAACTAAAAATGCTCAGAATCGAATTCTGATTCGAATGAAAGATGTGCCCTTCAATGGAGAGTCAGCCTAGCATGCTTTTGCTGATGGATTGTGGAGAGAGACCCAAAAAGTAAGAATCCCTAGCTTTTGTAGCTGCACAATGTCTTCTTCTCAGGTTAGCTTTGAAACCATTTTAGATTTTAAACATTAAGATAGCAATTCACTAGGATCTTTAACTGAGAGAACAACAAGCACAACAATCAAACACAAGAGACAATGAACACATTGTTTTTCCTCAGGGAAACCATAAATGGAGAAAACCCCGCAACTTCCTCAGAGATAGAATCAACACCAAAGTGAAACCCAAAAACAATAAGATGATATCCCAACAGTTAAAAACCTCTTTCTTCCTTGCGCCAGTTTCTTTCTCTTCCTCAACTATGCACTACAACTAAGTGTGAGTGAGTGTGTGATAAATCGAGAGGCTCACTCTCTATTTATATTCTTCCTTTCACTTGAAACCCACTCCAACATGTCGGCCTCACTTAACAATTACTTACTAGAGCCGACATCTCTAGGAGTGTCTAATAACCCTAGTGCCCCATAACTTGTGGTGACTTTGCCTCCTCCGAAAAACAAGAAGGTTTATCCTTAACACAATGGTGGGGACTATTTCCCCCAACTTATAATGACCCGCCTAGGGTCAACTTCTCTAGGATAGTCTAATAACCCAAGGGCCCCACAACTGTGGGGACTTTAACCCTTGACCATAAGGAGGGTTACCCACAATGACTTGACATGACTTGTTTATATTATAGAAACTTCCCAGAATAAACATTGAGGTATGACATGACTCAATTACATTATAGACACATCCCGGAACAATCATCGGGGTACAATACATAAGATATACGGATGAATACATTCCAAAGTTACAAATACATTAACATATTCCACCACCCAAAATTGTATCCCCTCTTATTCTTTCCACTGAATTAAATGTAGTCCAATCCAAAGAATATTCAGGGGGAAATGAAAAAGGTAAAAAAAAATCCAAGAAATCGGATAACCAACAGGAACGTAACAAAACACAAAACCTTGATTTTGATTCTAAGAATAAGAGAAAGGAAAATTTTCCCTTTCTGATTTGTGGAGGTGATCACTTCACTAAAGAGTTTCCTCGTCGAGAGGAAGTTATCAAATTTTTGAAAAACCCCCCCACCCCAACAGTTCTTACAGAACCTTTCCCTACCCAACAACAATTGATTGATCATCAATACTTGAACGAGCCTTCTTCATATTCCATCGATGAAGTCAAAATGATGTCAAGTGAAATGATTCACCTTAACACCTGATCCCAAAGTTATGACCCTCCTCTAGAAAAGAAAACTGATAATGTTCCACTTGAAAAACCTCCAACATCCACTCCTCCTCCATCTAATGGTATTCAGATTGAAAAATCTATTCCTGATGCAATTCTTCACCCACCTAAGAGTACTCTTCAAAAGTCCATTCTTAATCCTAACACACATTTTCCCTAGTAATATAATATAGTGGATGATACAGCTCAAGCACTGTGCGCTATGTCAACTCTTGAGGTACTCCAAACATGTCCTACACAATGAAACAATTTACTATGAGTCGTTCGAGAATTGGATCCTGAAAACAACAACATTATCACTTTCAAGTTGGATGATTTTAAATCCATACTTTCCCATCAGTTGGCTTTCTAGTTTTCCATGAAATCTATTGGAAATAAAATCCATCATAATGTATTGGACAAAGGAGCCTCAATCTAGGTCATGTGTTTATTGTGTTGGATAGATATCGGTTCTCCCGAAATTAATCATTCACCCACAACAATAAATGCCTTTGATGGTTGCGACTTTCAACCTTATGGATTACTGCCCTGTCTCCAAGTCGAACTGGGGGGGAAATCAGTTTCCATTGACATTGAAGTTGTTGACATTCCTTTAGATTACAATATTCTCCTAGGTCACAACTAGTTTTATGCTATGCAAGCTGTTGCTTCATTCATTTTTTTAGGTAGTTCAGTTCCCATTCCAAGGGAAGATAGTTACCATTAACTTATTAGATTTCTATTCACTTGATGCCACTTCAAATACTGCAAACAACGTTCGACTTTTTGTGACCCCCCAATATCAGAACATTGGATTAGGTCTCATCAAATATTCCTCACTCATGGGAATATTTTTGTTATCTAATCCTCCTCATAATTCACAGTCTGCATCCATGAACACGATTTCTACTTCTATCATAGATAAGGAAATTCCATTGTTGATTCAACATCAATGAGTCCTTTTGAGGAAATTTACAACGCTATTCAAGCCACCAGTCACCCCACCATCAAGAATCATTTGTTGGTGGCTTCAAATCCCTATCACCTATCATATTGGATAGAAAATCCCCCACCGTCTCTAGATTATATTTCGCATACACTCCCCTCTGATGAGTCCATCATGGAAGTTATGTCCTTAGATGAGATTCCCTGGAAAGATCATCACCATCGATCTTCTTTCCTTCCCCATTGCCATATGGTAGAAGAAAAATTTGCATCGGTGGTTTATTCTGATATAGTAACCCACACTCAGTCCCCGATCCTCACCCGTGATGTCGAATCTAACGGTAATTTATGTAACATTATCAAAAACATTCTAGTTGATATATCAGTGAAACCCGGTATCCCAGAGAACATCTAGATAGGCCATCACTATTCCCCTTTAGAGATACAGTCTTATACATCATTTTTTAAGTAATTCAGAGATATTTTCGCTTGAACCTATGACGAAATGCCATGGATAGACCCCTTTATCATAGTTTATGAGATTAAAAATTACCCCGGCACCAAGCGAGTTCGACAGAACTTACGTCAGGTACATCCAAGGAAAGTAGCAGCTATTAAGGAAGAAGTTGAAAATCTTCTTAAGGCTCGTTTCATTTACCGCATGCCCTTGACTCAATGGGTGTCCAACATAGTCCCTATCAATAAAAAGAAGGGTACTATTAGGGTTTTCATTCATTTTTAGGATTTGATTTGGGATTGTACTAAGGACACCTTCCCCACCCCGTACATCGATCAATTTATGACAACTGTTCCACGTGTGTCATCTTCTCATTTATGGATGGATTCTATGGCTATAATCAGATCAAGATACTCCCATCAGATCAACACAAGACGATTTTTATCTTCCCATGGGGAATATTCGCCTATTGAAAGCTATCTTTTGGTTTGAAGAATGCTGGTGCTACATTTCAACGCACCATATCATATGCTTTTCATGACATTAAACACATTTTGGAACCTTATCTTGACAACCTTACTACTCATTCAAAGCAACGAGATAACCATGTTGATCATCTGAGAGCCATTTTTCTCAGATGTCGCCACTTTAACATTCGATTAAGCCCACATAAGTGTGTTTTTTGTGTTGATACTGGTTGAATGCTTGGTATTATTGTGTCCAAGAATGGAATCCACATAGACCCTCAAATATTGAAGCTATCATGGCTCTACCTGCCCCAACCAACGTTACCAAAATCCAAAGTTTGCAAGGGAAGGAAAATGTTTTACGTCATTTCGTCTGCAATTATGCTAAAAAAACACATGGTTTCATGCAACTATTGAAGAAGGATACCCCTTTTGTTTGGGATGACTTAGCACAACATGTGTTTAACAATATCAAACACGATCTTACACATGCACCTATTTTGCAACCACCAGATTATACAAATGATTATTCCCTGTATGTGGTTGCATCACTTTCAACCATTGATATGGTTTTAGTCCAGACAGATGATCACTATAAGTAACATGTGATATATTATCTGAGTAAGGGTCTTTTAGAATCCAAAATTTGGTATTCACATGTGGAGAAACTTGCTCTGGCCACGGTCATCATGGTCCAAAAGTTTCGTCATTACATTTTTCTCCATACAACCACAGTCTACACAGATTCTAACCCCATGTATTATATCTTGACTCATTAAGTACTTGGGGGAAAATACTCACACTGGATTGTCATTCTCCAGGAGTTTGAGTTGGAATTTTCCAAACTAGTTCTAAGAAGTATCTCGTCTTCATTGAGCTTATGTGTGACCTTCCCCATACTACTGAGGGAACAAATCCCATTGAATTATTTATTGATGAATCCTTGTTTCCCATTAGTGCGTCTGACCCCTGGTATGGAGACCTCATTCTCTATCTCTAGACACAACGATATCATCCTGATGCAACTCGTGATGAGCGTCATCGCATTCACCACCAAGCCAAGTACTACCTCATTATCAATGACACCTTATAAATCGATTGCATTGACACCATATTACGATGTTGTCTCACTCATGAAGAAGTTGAGATTACTCTAAATGATTGTCATCCTAGGGCCTGTAGCGGTAATCTCTCTGGGTTGGCTACTTCCCAAAAGATCTTGCGTGCTGGGTATTTTTGTTCCTCTATATTTAAAGATTGCATTGAAACTATAAAAAAATTCCCACCTTGTCAATTAGTCACCTCCAAAAAGCGCATCCATCCTGCTTCGCTACATCCTATCATAACAGCTGGCCATTTTGCAAAATGGGGCATAGATTTCATGCATTGTATACCTACCTCAGCCGTGGGGCATGGCTACATCATTATGGTCCTTTATTATTTCACTAAATGGGATGAGGCTATTCCTACGTATGCCAAAGACGGAAAGACAACTGCTCTTTTTCTATTTAACCATATTATTTTCAGATTCGGGATCCCTACACATTTTCAAAACAAGACAATGGCAGAACAAAGTGAAAAATTAGGGTTTCATCATGACAACTCTACACCTTACTATCCACAGGCCAATGGCCAGGTTGAAGCAATCAATAAAGTATTAAAAACTATGCTTCAATAGATGGTAGGGAAAGCTAAGTCTAGTTGTCATTTGCAACTTTTTTCCACGCTATGGGCCTACAATACTACCGCAAAAACATCCACTGGTTTTACACCATTTCAATTGGTATATGGACTAGAGGCCACTCTTCCAATAGAGTGTGAGATTCCTTCTCTAAAACGCGTTGTAGAACTATTACCCAATACCACCTTAGATGAAGGACATTTCCTGTACTTAAACAAGATTAATGAGACTCATTGCGATGCTACCTTAGCAAATGAGGCATACAAATGATGAATTAAAGATCAATACGACATATCCGTTCAACCCCGATATTTCAACGAAGGAGACCTGGTCTTGACCTATGACCAGAAACATGATAAGTTGGGGCTGGAAAGCTAGAGTCTATGTGGTATGGGCCTTATATTATCAATCACATCCTAGAGAAAGGAGCATATGAGTTAGTAGATTATGATGGGATAGCATTGGGAAAGCCTCGCAACAGGCTCTACCTCATAAAATAGTATTCCTAGGTCTATAACATCCATAGTTGGATATTCTCAATTAACTTAGAATGAACCCGTAATTTCTGAAATAACCCACATATCCGTATATATAAAATAATGTATAAATTGATAGATAAGTGATGATTTACAAGATATAATTTCCCATGTATATAATTATTTAAAGGGTGTCTCATGAAACTCTTCATAAAGAGTTACACCTTTTCACTAATTAATATTATATTATTATATTATTATTGTTTGTTATTATTATTATTATGATATATATTATATTATGTTATATTGATATATATTGTATTATGTTATTATGATATATATTGTATTATGTTATATTTATGTATTTATTGTTGTTATTATTTAGGTATGTAACATTGCCTCTCTCTTATAAAGGATTTGTCCTCAAATCCTTATAATGTGGTCGCATCGCTCCTTTTGACATCGTAGATGATGAAACATGTCGATACAAAATTCTAAGTGTAGAGCATAAATTTAGATATGTTGATGAATCAATTCATCCCAAATTGATTTGTTGTTGATTGTTGGGATTCCCTATTGATCTCTCGTCGGGACATTTGATTACACTAGTACCATTATCTTTCAACAATTCCCACTTTCGAGGATACCTGTTTATATGGTTGCGGTGTTGATAGGGAATTTTCACAATGTTATTTTCTTTCACTAGCATCATCTTTTGAGAATTGATATGGGTTGGACATTGTATTCTTACTAGATTGGATTCTTTTTGAACTGTGGCAAGGACTAGATTTGTATTTGATTCTTTTTCTAACGAATACTTATCATTCTTAAGGTTCCTTAACATTTCCTCTTGTGCTTTCTCATCATATTTAAGATTTAGAATGTGATCTATTAAATATTGTTTACACTTCTTAAGGTGATTATTCTCTTCAATATTTTCTAATAGTTTCTTCTGAAGATCTTGATTCTCCTCTTCTAGATTTTGATTATATTGTTCCTTCTCCTTCTCCTTCTTGATTTGAAGAATTAATTTCTCATTATGATCTCTTAGACGAGAGATCTCTTCTTCTTTACTTGCAATAACGTTGTCAAAATCCTTCTGTATCATCTGTATTGATTTCACATTCCCCTGCGACAGCATATTTGATATTTCTTTGAAGTCTTCAAATGATGCGACCTATGATTTTGTGTTCATGTTAATGTCCAACAATGTGATTTTTTTCTTTTTGTAGGGGAATGCCAGCAAATTTTTTTCAGCATTTAAGATAAATGTCCCAAATTTTTTTAGCCATGGTAATCCCAAAACTAGGTCACCGTCACTATTCCACAAGGATTTAACTATAAATTGAGGGACACCGGTATAATCTCCAATGTTCCATTGTAAATCGCTTATTGCATATTCTTTGTTTTTACAAAAGTCTAACCTTTCACCTATATTTGAGTCTGGAATTGCTAACTCATTAGCAAATTCATCACTAATATAATTATTGCGTTCACCGGGAGCAATAGAAATAGTGATGTTTTTTCCTCTAATTGTTCATTTTATTTGGAATAACTTTGAAACATAAGTTTTTAAAGTGCTTGAAAATATTCCTTGTTTTTTGTCATGAGACTCCATTTTGTTATGCTTCTTATCCCAATATATATCAAAGAAAAACATATTTTATCTTGTATAGTATACTATAGTTTTAAATAATTAGTTTCTTCCCCTAAGGAATTCTTGTAGATTGGGTGGTTGGGAGGAAATAATGTTACCTTCCCCACCTAAGTTCAAATATCACTTGCTTCTTAGTAGCAATTATTATGCACTTTTATATTTTTTTCCCTTTAAGTTTTGTAAAATGCCAATAGATTGGGTGGTTGGTAGGAATGAGTGTTACCTTACCCACCTAAGTTCAAATCTCACTTGCTTCTTAGTAGTAATTATTCTGCATTTTTATATTCAAACCCAAACCCACTTATTAAGAAACCACATGTGGTTTCACTTTTACCCTTTTTTTGTTGTTTTACTTTTACCTCTTTTTTTTTGGGGGGGGGTTTACTTTTACATTATTTGTTTTTTGTTTTTACTTTTCTTTCATTTATTTATTTATTAAGGACAGGGTCCTTTTTATTATTATTATAGGGAAACCCTAGAAATACGAATCGTAGCTTCACTCTGATACCAGTGTAACATACATAGTTGAATATTCTCATTAACTTGGAATGAACCCGTAATTTCTGAAATAACCCACATATTTGTAGATATAAAACAATGTATAAATTGATAGATAAGTTATGATTTACAAGATAGACTTTCCCGTATATATAATTNTATATATATATTATATTTATGTATTTATTGTTGTTATTATTTAGCTATGTAATAAGGTCATATAGCATAGGTCCATTGTAAATATTGTTTATAGAGTGCTGTGTGTTTTTGAAAAGTGTGGATACAAGATGTGATTTTTCACATCCCTACTAATATATTCCTATGTTTAAATGGACATATGACCACCTATATCGGTTTCACGAAGTGCTAATCATTACACCTTGAATATTGCATCGACATCTTGGGTGTTGTACTCTCCTACAAGTGATTTGGTAAGTGCAGGGGAACTTGTTTGGGTCCCGCAACAAAAACACTTGTAGAGTATCATGTGGCGATTGGCTTGTCGACAGAAGCCTTGGATAATTATGTGAGAGAAATTAGGGTTTACTTAGATTCAGAATTGGTAGTACATAAGCTAAACTGAGTCTACACCATCCAGAAACCCCTACTCCTTCATACATTCCGAAGAGTTAGGGTTTTAGAAAGGTATTTTGAGTAGGTTTCTTATCAACACATTCTGAGAAATTTAAACATTGTGGCAGATTCATTAGAAATTTTTGTCTTAGATTGGTATCTTGCTCATAGTTAAGTTCATTTTAAACATAAAAATCATGCATTGGATTCATCGTAGGAATTCATTTCACAAATCACATTTGCACACACATCTGTAAATAAAAAAATTTCATATATATATAAAAGGTAAATATGAGATACAAAAAGGACTGAAGCATCAAGCTTTCAGATCACCTGAAGTTTGGGACTATCATAGTTTCAACATACATATATATGAGAAAAAAATATAATCTTCGAACCTTTCAGTGTAAATACAGTACAAAAATGAGGGAGCCACTATGGGATAATCCTCATGATTGTTCTCATGATAGCATGTCATGACATGAGCCACTCTATGGAGTAGCCTCCTGAAGTGTCGTGACACCCTTGCAGTCTAGCGCTGGTACCTCCTACGTAAATCATCAATGGAGATATTTTGGGAAAAGACCTCTCCTTTCTCAGGTTCGTAAAATGTATGAGAATGGACTCATCTTCTGATTAGCTACAATGAGTGTTTGTTACCCTCTTTGGACTCGTAAAAATGAAAAAGTGATACTCATCCTTCATGATGGGAAAACTAAGGGAATGGGGAATATTTTTTCATTTGTATCAATGATAGCTCACGGTCCACCTTTGAACATGGAAACTATCTGCATTTTCATTTTAAACATTTGGGTATTCAAATTGTCACCGAGTTGATCCACTTTCATGAGTCACCTGAATCCTTTGAGTCAATTCAAATAATTCATCGCCATATCCTTGCATTACAACTAGTTTTCATCTCGTCAAGTCAATGCTGCCAAGTCATTTTTCGTGCCACAATTTTTTCAAAGGATGTCACTTTTTCAATCCACCTTGTTAGTAAATTTACCTTCATATAAAGTCAGTCATGTATGAGTCAGTTTCATGGTTGTTCCATCATTTGAAAATAAACTCTTCTTCCATGTTTTCTATCGATGATGGGGGACACATCATGGCTCTCCTTTGAGGATTCTATTCCTGTCAAACTTAGCACATCATCTAGGAATTAGACTTAGAAACCAAGTCAAGTACCTTGATGCCTACATGCCTAAATGATAGGTTTCCTTGCTTTTGACAGTAGGTTTTCATCAATGACCTCTGATTGAAACATTCTATCTAGTGTTTGACTTCAAAACCCTTATTCACTCTTGAGCAAGTGTATTGATATACCTTGGGGATCATTGACATCAATTGTGATTTCCCTCGCACTTGTTAACAGTATACATTAATAGAATGGTAATCAAGTGGTTTCTACCATGTTTGACATCAAGAAATCTATTCACATGGCTAGAATCGTATCGTTTGGGGATTGGAATGAATACCCTGAGTGGTTAAACCTCATCTGTTTAATTGCATATCCTTAGGTTGTGATGGAGGATTATTTGAAATCATGACGTGGATCCACATTGTATGTTTGGTGGTTCTGTCCAGTATTGAGTCTGGATAACATGGATCTACTTTGTATGTTCTGTATCCATGTCCCGTTTTCTACATCATTGATCATGGATCTAAAGTGTATTCTTGGTAGCCATGATATAGTCATCTTCATGGATCTACAGTGTATTGGTCCGCAGCCATGATTGAGTCAGATAAGTTAGTTACTAGTCGTTTGTCAATTGTTAGTTCATCTCTCTTTTCCTCTGATACCAGATCAAATTCTAAAAAATTATTTTACCTATCACATACTTCTAGCTTCATACTTTGGGGGGAATTCTGTTGTGCTTAAATTATCCACTAATGCCTAAACACCCTTCAAATCACTTGGCCAGGTATTCTTTTGGGTTCTTTCCCCACTCTTGAGTAGGTTGGTGCACCTTATTCCCTATGATAGAGAATTGACGCCTATTGTTCATTGACACCAGGAGCCACAAACACCTTTACCCTGTTCACAAAAAGCGTCGACTCCTTTACCCTCTTTGCAAAAAGTGTCGACAGACTTAAAAAGGGAAAAAAGGAAATTTTAAGAAGCTTACAAGTGAAATCTCTCGTGGAGGAAGTTTCTATCAGTTAGGGAGAGATGGAACTTGACCTCCTCACCCATAGGGATCATCCCCTATCCTCTTCCCAAAATATATCATCTCATATGAGCCTCCCTTAGCCTATAAAAGGAGTCTGCATGGACCATGTGAAAAGAGACCAAGAAGAGAATCCTTATGCTATTGGATTGAAGTCTGGTATTGAGGAAAATTTGTGTGAGTGTGTTGAGAAAAGAACTTTGTGAATGAAGGGTTGTATAAGCATGTCAAATACCTTGTGGAAACAAAGCTATTGCCATCAAGTATTTGGTTGTAGATTTCTCTTTCCATTTATATTAATATAAAAATGTTTCCCTTTCCCATATTTGATTTGTGTTAATATCAGTCATTTAATATTATATTCCTTGATCACTAATATGGATTGTTGATCTATCTTGTTGTCTTATTTTTTATGCTTCTTTGCAGGTACCATATATCACATTAAGATCAGTGAAACGAAGAATAGAACATTCATATCTGAGGTATAAGAGTTGTTTTATTCAATTATATTAACCATCTAGGGAAAGGAGATACTGCTATGGTTTTTTGTTCTAGACTTGTACCATACAAGCTAGAGGAACAAGCAGCGTGCGCACTGGTTGAATAATTCCTACAAAAAACACATATCCCAAGAGCCAACATGGGAACAAATCTTGAGGCGAGTACAGAATTTTATGTGCATAGATCCTGAGGTGGGAAAGTACAATCAGTATAGGTCATATAGACAAGGCATAGGGTGTTCTCGTTTTGCATGCCATAGGAGGTCTCAGGAAAATATATTCAAGTTTATATTCATTTTTCTCATAATTTCACAAGGATTTTAGTTGTTCTATTTATTTATACTTCTAACAGACATAATTCTCAAGTGTTTCTAGAACACTCAATTTATAAGATTTTTAAGACTTAATAGATCGACCTTCCCATTGGAAGTGGCCCATAGACCTAGCCCAAGAGGGTGAACTCTGTTGTAAGACGTGTCTTCTATTTCTGGTTTGGATATCTATTTTTATTTGCTTTATGAAATATTTAAAGCATTTGAAATTTCTTTTATTAATCTTGTTTTATGAGTATTTAACATGCAAATTCAAATGCAAATTTATGGTTAAAAAAGATCCCGAAATTTCAGATCAAGTTTGGTATTAGAGCAAGATAACCATTGCATTGTGAATTTTTGTTAACAATATCCAGCCTTCAGTGTGGTTAAGGAGATCTTGAAGAGGTTGATCCATATATTGGTTCAATAAAAGGGAAAATGTCTTCACCAAAAGGAGAAAAAGCAACTTCTTCTATCTCATTTGAAGGGGAATTTCTGAAAGCTTTCATGAGAATGAAAATGATGGTAGAGGAGATCTATCAATATCAAAAGAGATGTGAACAAGGAGGTACATATCACATGGAAGGTAAAAAATAAGGAGGTGGTGAGGAACCTCCTAAATCCCCACCATATTCTCTTTCTTATATTTATATTTCTTTATATTTACATTCTATGTTTGAAAATAAAAAAGGAAACATTGACCTTAATGTGCCTCAATTAAAGCTAGATATTAAGTTTGAATTACCTATGTATAATGGAGAGCTTAATGCTGAAAAATTGGACAATTGGATCCGTCAAATTGAAGTTTATTGTAGGATTCAGAAGTTTACTGAAGATAAAATTAAGATTCAGTTGGCTCCTCTCCAATTTGGAGGGACTACTCTCATCTGGTGGGAGAACGGATCTCAAGAGGATCTTGCTACAAAAGGGAAAATAATATCCTCTTGGTATGAGTTCACTTCAGCACTAAAAAAGAAATTACATCCATTAGGGTATATGCAGAAATATATGATGGATTGGTAGAATTTAAGGCAAGGTAATGGACAAAGTCTGCAATATTACACACAAGAATTTAGAAAAAGAGCATTGGTACTTGGTATACCTCTCTACAACCAGGAAACTCTTCTCAAATATATAGGAGTATGTATAGTTATTTATGTCATATGATATTGAAGTTTAATTCGACTAACCTTGATGGGGCGTGTTCTCAATAAAATCCCATAGAGACAAAGGGGAAGAATACCAAAGAGAACTCTTCCAAGAAACCTTTCAAACCTGATGGGAACAAGTCTAAAGGTAAGGGAAAAGGTAAACACACAGCTAATGTGAAGAAGGAAGGAGATAAACCTACATGTATTCAATGTTAGAATAAAGTTCATGATGCTTCCAAACATTGGTAACTTCATCTAGAGCTCAAGCCTAAGAATTTTCAGAATAAAGAAGACATAAAGACTACTGCAACAACAATCCAACATGATTTGGGGTCAGATTCTGGGGACAAAACTAAAGTGGTTTCTACAAGCATTCAAGGTAAAATTCCTTCTTGTTATGTTTCAAGAAATGAACCTGTCATTGATGAAAGAAACCAGAGTGTGTTATTTCATATTAGAGTAATCTCCAAACATACAAAAATTGATACTCTTTTTGATAGTGGATCACAAGAAAACCTCATTTCAAAATAAATTGGTAAGAAAATACAATTGGAAACTAAGTTACACCCTAATCCATATCCACTTGGATGGGTATGTGATAATGCACAATTATAAGTTACAAAACAATGTAGACTTAGGTTTGCCATCACTTCTGGATTTGTGGATGAGGTAGATCTAGATGTGGTTCCATTGGATATATGTGGTATTGTGTTGGGTATTCCATATCTGTATGATAGGAAGGCTATCTTTTACAGGGAAGATAACATGTATCGACTCACTAAATATGGTGTTGAATATATCATTCATTCACATCGCATGAAAACTAATCTTTCTTTAGTTTTTGCAAATCAAATGAAGAGGTTTATTCATGCAAGTAAGAACTTTGTGCTTATGATAGTAAAAGAAAAAGATGTTGAACAAACTAAATCCTTTAAAGGTTGTGATCCTAAACTTAAATAGGACTCGATACAAGTGGTATCTAATTATGATATTTTGTTTCAAGAACCTAAAGGATTACCTCTTAAAAGGGAAATTCAACATGAAATTCATTTACTGCAAGATGCACCTATTCCTAATATTGGTATGTACTAATCTTCCATTGTTGATAATGTAGAGATAAACAAACAAGTTCAAGAATTGATTGAGAGACGGGCCATTCTACCAAGTTCCTCTCCATGTGGTTCATCAATTATTTTGGTTCCAAATAAAGATGGCACATGGCATATGTGCGTTGATTACAGGGAACTGAACAATATTACAGTAAAGAACAGGTATCCTCTTCCTCGAATTGATGATCATTTATATTAGTTAAAAAATGAAATATTTTTCACTAAGTTAGACTTAAGAAGTGGCTATACCTCCAAAAATTTATTCTATTGTCATTCAACAAAGTCCTTTAATTCATGCAAGTTATGTTGAACAATATACCAAGGATGAAGATTTCAAAGAAGTTTATGAATCACTAAGTCATGGCTATCAGAATGAAGAATTGATCTATCATATCAATAAAAATTTGTTGTATTATCTTGGTAAAATATGTATTCCACAAAGTGAAAGAGTGCATGTTTTAAGAGACGCTCACACTTCTCTCATTTCAATACATTTCAGAGTAGGTGAAATAGTAGCACAACTACAAAAGTTTTTCTATTGGCCTCAAATGAATGATACATTGTAAAAATATGGAGAAGGTTGTGTTATGTGTGCAACAAGTAAACCAAGTAACATAAAGTTAGGCTTGTACACTCCACTTCCAGTTCCTTCTCGTCCATGAGAAATCATTTCAATGGATTTTGTGTGAGGTTTACCAATGTCTAAAAAAGTACATGACTATATGTATGTTGATGTGGATCGATTCAGTAAAATGTGTATACTCATGCCTTGTAAAAAGCAGATCAAAGTTGAGATGACTGCTCATTTGTTATTTCAAAATGTATGGGTCCATTTTGCACTTCCTACTTCTATTATTTCTGATCGAGATTCCTACTTTCTTAGGAAATTTTGGTCATCTTTATGGGAAATTATGGACACAAAGCCGAAGAAAAGCACAACATTTCATCCACAAATCGATGATCAAAGTGAAGTGATCAACTAAACTGTGGTACATATTCTTCAAGGCTATTGTGCTAAGCATCCCGAGATTTGGGATGAACAGTTGTATTGTGTATAGCATGCCTACAATAGAGCTATACACTCTTCTACTTTGAAGTCTTCATTCGATACATGTCTTGGGTACTTTCCAAATTATCCTTTATACTTTGTTTCTAGGAAAGATACAATGGAATGTGAACATGTTGATGGAGATAAATATTGGAATTTTATTTAGCAGATCTAGTTAATTCATCAAGCAGTGTAGGAATAGTTGGAATCAAGTCGGGACGAATAAAAAGAACGTCATGAAAAGCATCGAATAGATCATCATTTCCATATTGGTGATCGAGTATGGATTAATATCAGCAAAGATTTTGTTAGCACTTGGTTCATACTAGTGCTAAAATTTGAAGAAATTTGCAGGCGATATTAGCACCATTTCAAGCTGAACAACTGGTGGGGGAATAGGCCAATAGGAAAGGAGGAACAAGGTACAAAAAATACCTTATCATAGGACCATGAAGGACATCATGAGGTTCTAAAGTTTATGCAGTGGTCAAAATGAATGGCACATATTACTCAGCGGTGACAATCAATGGTTGTGAAGGATTTCACGGGGTAAAGTTGTGTGGAGAGATAACACGATGAAGGATCATGAATTGGGTTACACCCTCCAGGTTTCGATGGTTGTGATATAAGGGTGTCATATATCTACGGCTGAAAATAATTTCATGGAATAAAATCGCACGATGGGTAAGCCAAGTTGGGGCCGCGAAATCTCGTAGGGTCCTCATGATTGAACGGACACGATGTCAGGCAGGACAGATCCACGGATGAGATGCATTTTTGAGGCCTGAAGTTGTGTTGATATTAACATGGTGGGACACTATGAAAGGTTTGTAGGACCCACAAAGTTGAATGGTAGAGATATGGCAGGGATCAAGTCAGCAAATCAAATTTATTCTGTGGTCCGAAAGCGCACGAGGTTGAGCGAGAGGATATGCTACGAAATCCAGTAGGACATCATGTTTTTTATGGTGGAGATCTGGTGGAGATTTGATTGATGGTTCTGGTAGATTTCATGATGGATAGGTACAAGGAGGTTAAAAATATAAGCGACTACGAAATTGCATAAAGGACCATATCAAGGGATGGCTAAGATCCCTTGTAGAAGAAATCTATGGCCCTGATTAATTTCGTAGGGGGAAAAAATGAAAAGAGAGAAGGATTAGTGCAGGTGTGAAGCAAAGCTGAAGCATGGGAACAATTTGATGATGCATATCATGCTTAAGGAACTAAAACCATTAGGATATTTTCTAGATCATCACTATCAGAGCAAGCGAATGTGACTCTTAGACGTTGCATTTCCATTTTGGACCAAGCATGTCTGTTGCATCATATTGTCTATTTTAGGTATAAATCGTGGAAAATATACCACCTTAGGAATTTTATTAGGATTTGAATGATGATTCATGATTTGATCCCAAAATTTTGTAACAGAATTGGGCTCTATTTTGAGGTTGGTATCGGGAGCCATAACACTATAAATATGACCTCAATTGATGAGGAAAGGGCTGGAACTTTCATTCAGAAAGCATTCTTCTCTTGTTTTTGTCCCTATAACTTTATTGGAAGTGTTAATGGGGAAAATTCTCCCGAGTTTCTAATATTTATCATGGTGTTCTACATTCAGTCTATTTTTCCTATTTTATCATGTTCATTTCGGTTTTATTTCTGCTAATGTGCTCTAGTTGCATATTGTTATATTTTTAACATTAAGTTAGCATAAAATTATGAAATTTAACTGAGAGAACAACAAGCACATCAATCAAACAAAAAATACAATGAACAAAGTGTTTTTCCTTGCGGAAACCATAAATGGAGAAAACCCCACAACTTCCTCAGAGATAGAATCAACGCCAAAAGTAAAACCCCAAAATAGTAAGATGATCTCCTGAAAGTAGTAAATAGTGAGGCTAGCTCTCTATTTATACTAATTCCTGACATGACTAAACCCTACTAGGGCCGACCTCTCTAGGAGAGTCTAATAACCCTAGTGCCTCGAAACTGCGGGGACTTTAACCCTTGATCAATTGGAGGGTTACCCACAATAACTGGACATGACTTGTTTACATTATAGATCCTCCCAATAGGAACATCGAGGTATGACATGACTCAAGTACATTAAAAATACATCCCAGAATAAATATCGGGTTACAATACATAAGAAATACAAGTGAATACATTTTGAAGTTACATATACATCAACACTCCCTCTTAACTAGGAAGGTATTCTCTCGATACAATTTTTCAGCACAAGTATTCTTCTCTGTATCATCTGGATCATCGTCAAGTTCTCGTCATCTTCATCTTCAAGTCATATTTATCTGGATCTAGATCATCACTGGATCTGGATCATCATCACTGGATCTGGATCATCACTGGATCTAGATCATCATCACTGGATCTGGATCATCACTGGATCTGGATCATCATGAGGTCATTATCACTAGATTTTGATAATCACTGTTGGATCTAGATAATCACTCGATCTAGATCATCTTGGAGACATCATAACTGGATCTGAATCATAGCTCGATCTGGATCATCACTGGGTCATCATCATATGTGCTATCTCATGATTCTTCTTGTCACAGGAAGTTCTACAGAGCCAACCCTTTTTCATGCTGGTTGCAGGCCTACCTCCTTGTAGGTATTTGGTAGCCCTTATATCTGATCCTAAGTCAGAATGGCCGGCACTCACATCTGACCTTGACTTGTCAGAAAGGCACAACACTTACATCTGACCTTGACTCGTCACAAAGGTACTTAGTCCTATACTGAGGGTTCCTGGTAACTGACCAAGTGCCTCCATTTAGAGAATGGCAGTAGCCCTTACATCTGACCTACTCGTCAAAATGGCCAGCACTCACATCTGACCTGCTCATTAGAAAGGTGGTAGCCCTTACATCTATGTAGGAACTAATCCTACATCAGAATGGCTAGCACTCACATATGACATGGAAGGAAGCAATCCTCTCACCATGATAGAATGGAAACAACCCTTATATCTGATCAAGTGGGAACACATCCCTCAATCACATCACAATGTCAATGCACTCACATCTAATCATGTAAGACTAAATCTTACAATCATCTCAGAAAGGCCCTCAGTCCTAGATCAAGTATTCCTGGTAACTCACCAGGCAACTCCATTCCAAGAATGGAAATAACCCTTATATTTGATCATGTAGGAACCAATCCTACAGTCATATCAGAATGTATTAGCACTCATATCTAACATGGAAGGAACCAATCCTCTCACCATGACAGAATGGCTCAGCCCTTTAATTTGACCTACTCGTCAGAATGGTTTACAGACTCATCACTTCCCCTTGGAGGGAACCTCGATTTGGAGAACATGAAGATTCTCCCTGAAGTACTCAAACTTCACTCTGGCCAATGGCTTCATCAACACATCATATATTTGAAAGTCCATTGCAACATACTAGAGCTTCACTGCTCCCCTCTGCACCATATCCCTGATATACTGATACTTGATCTTGATATGCTTTGACTTGTCATGGAACACAAGGTTCTCTGACAACTTCACACAACTCTGGTTGTCACAATGTATACAAGTAGCATCCATCTGGAGATCAAATAAATCAAACAGTAGCTTCCTCAGCCATACTACCTCACAACTGGATGAACAAGCTATGACATACTCTGCTTCAGCTGTACTTAGTGCCACACAGGATTGATTCCTGCTAAACCAAGAGATCACACCTGATCCCATACTGAAAAAACATCCTAAAGTGATATTCCTATCGATGGCACTACCTGCCCAATATAAATCAACATAACCCTCTAGGTTAATCTTCTGATTCGCATCATACTTGAGCCCATAATCAACCGTACCTCTCAGGTATCTCAGAATATGCTTTACAACAATCAAGTGAACATGTCTCAGATCTATCAAGAACTCACTCAAGGTGTTCATAGAAAAGCAAATATCTAGTCTAGTGTTCATCAGGTACATCAAGGACCCAATCATCTGACAATACATCATGGCATCAACTGTCTCTGATGAAGCATCACTCAATAGCTTCAGGTTTGATGCCATAGGTGTGGCCATGGCCTTGCAGTCCATCATCCCAAACCGCTTCAGGATATCTACTGTATATTTCCCTTGTCCCAAGGAAATTCCACTTGCATTCTGCCACACTTGCATGCCTAGAAAATAATGCATCATACCCAAGTCCTTCATTTCAAACTCAGCAACAATATTTCTCTTCGTATCAGCAATCAACCCATCCATACCTGTTACAAACAGATCATCTACATACAGTAGGAGCATCACTGGGTTTCCATATTCAACCTTGTAGTAAAGGTTGGAATCTGCTTTACTCTTGGTAAAGCCCATACTGGATAGAAAGCTTTTAATTTTTCCATACCATGTCCTGGGTGCATGTTTCAAACTATATAGGGATTTATTCAATCTACATACATGAGACACCCTGTCATGTGTCTCAAAACCGAGTGGCTGCTCCACATACACTTCCTCTTCTACTACACCATTTAAGAAAGCAGTCTTGACATCCATTTGGTGTATCTTCCATTTCATTATTGCAACCAGAGAAAGTACTGATCTGAGGGAAGTGTATCTGGCTATAGGTGCAAAGGTTTCTTCATAATCTATTCCTTCTTTTTGGGAGAAACCACGAGCAACCAATCTTGCTTTATATTTCTCTATGCTACCATCTGTAGCATGCTTGATCTTGTAGATCCATTTGGAAGTTACAACTGACTTCCCTTCTGGTCTTGGGACAACATCCCAAACATAATTCTTCATGATTGATTGATACTCTTCGATCATAGCATCCTTCCATTCTTTCTGCTCTGCCACTTCTTCATAATTGGAAGGTTCTTTATCGATGAAATCACATAGTAGTGCAACATACCCGGAGCAGGATCTGGTCCTCTTTCTTTCTCTGTGATTCTCTTCTAGAGCCCCATATCTTTCCACACCTTGGATAGCTTCTCGTACCCAAGTAGGTTTCCTCTTATGAGGATTCTTTTTAGGAGGTGGATCTACAGGTCTTTGTGGTTCTTCAAATTCTCGATCTTCTTCATGAGTCTCTTCATTCATGGTTGTATCATGAATTCTGGGTGCTTCTGCTTCTTCAGTAGGTTTATTTCTGGATTTGTCGTAAGCTGTATCTTCATCAAATGTCACATCCCTATTGATGTCAATATTCTTGAATCCTAAGAAGTATATTCTGTAAGCCTTCGAGCAATCAGAGTATCCCACAAATATATCCTTTTTTCCTGAAGGATCTAGTTTTTTTCTCTTCTCTTTGGAATGTGTATGTACATAGGATAGCTGAATATTCTGAGATGGATGACTTTTTGTTTCTTGCTGGAGAAGACTTCTTCAGGAGTCTTGTTCTCGAGTACTCTGTGTGGAGTACAGTTCTGTACATACACCGGTTTTCTAGCAGCTTCTGCCGAAAGATGCATAGGAAGATCTTGATCATGAAGCATAGCTCTTGCAGCTTCCATGATAGTTTTGTTCTTCCTTTCTACAATCCCATTCTACTATGGATTATAAGGAGTGGAAAACTCCCTCTTAATCCTTGAATCTTTGCATAACTCTTTGAATTCATTTGATGTGAATTCTCCACCATTATCTGATCGAAAGGTTTTGATCTTCTTGTCTATGTGATTCTTGATCAAGGCTTTGAATTCCTTGAACTTGCTGAATACTTTATCTTTGTTCTTCATGAAGTAAATCCATGTCTTCCTAGAAAATTCATCAATAAAAGAAACATAGTATACATACCCTCTTAGTGAGCTTGATGACATAGGACTGCATACATCGGAGTTAATAATTTCCAAGATTCCTTTTGCTTTGCTTTCACTACTTGGAAATGTCTTCTTTGTATTCTTTCCTTTCGCACATACTTTGCAGATCCCATCATGTTTTGCTTGAATTTTTGGAAGACCTTCAACAACTTTTCTTGCAATCGGTAGTGCTCTGTAATGTACATGTGTAAGCCTTCTATGCCAAAGTTCATTTGGCTCTACTATGTCATGGACCAAGGCTTGTTCTGGATGGCCCTTCAATTTGTATAGACCTCCTTCTTGTTCCCCAATCACTACTGCATCATTAATAGTCTTTCCCTTTGGCCACATGATGACTTAGCTATATATGAATGCAACCCTCATTCCTTTTGCATCTAATGCAGATATGGAGAGAAGGTTCTTCTTGAGTCCTGGTACAAACAATACATCTTGCAGCTTCATAGAATTTCTAGAGTCTAGTTTAAGAGGATTCCCCACTACCTTTTATTGGATATTGGTAGTCATCTCCAAGCTTCACCTTGTGAGGTGATTCATGTTCTTAAAGTTTTAAAAAGGACTCTTTGAATCCTGTCATATGTTTGGAAGCCCCACTGTCTATAAGCCAATCATTGCTTTTATGTGTGATGTTTCCCGTGAGAGTAGAAATCAAGACATATTCTTCATCACTTGAAGAGTCTTCACTTTCATATCTGGATTTCTTCTTGGATGGTTCATCATCCTTTATAGCATGAGCATGATGCCTTCTCTTGTTTCCCTTTTTCTTATTTTTTATTTTAGGAAAATCTTTTGCAAAGTGTCCTACTTCATCACATGTATAACATCTGCTTCTAGAGAAATATTTTCTAGAGTTATTTTTATAGAAATGCTTACCTCTGGAGTGATGAGAAATTATTTTGCTTTTCTTGGAATTAATTGTGAGGGCTTGATATTCACTTCCCATCTTTTCTTCTTGAGCTGATATCTGAGCTTCTTCTTGAGGGAATTCTTCCCATAGTCTGCTGAAATTGACTAACTTCTTTCTGGCACATATCCCTTGAATAAAGGAGTCCCATGATCTAGGGAGACCATTCAAGGAGGTCATCACAATATCTGCATTATCTACTTCTTCATCTACTACCTCTATCTATTCCTTGATCTAAGATACCCTTGTAAAGTAAGACTGGATGGTCTCATCATTCTGGATCTTTACATTCTTCAGTTGGTTTCTCAGAGTCATCTTCCGGTTTATGTTCTTCCCTTCAAAGAATTTGGTTAGGGCATCAAACATAGATTTAGGTGTCTTTAGCGAGGACACCTATGGTATGAGGTGATCCTTGATAGAATCAGTAATGATACTCTTTTCCATAACCATCTTCTTCATGTGTAAGGCCTTAGCCTCATATCCCTCTGGAACTGGAACCTCCTCACTGATATAGGAGTCCAACTCATTTTCTTCTAGAACCAGGGAGATCCTATACTTCCAGGCTCAGAAGTTACCAGATCCCTCAATATTTTCATCAAGCTTGGTATGATGAGACATATTAACTAAGAACCTCAAATGGAAATACAAAAGATTTATATCTTCCCAGTTCAAGATGTCGGATCTGAATTTGAAGCTAAAATTCTGTAGTGCTGGTTCAGGAGCATATTAGGGTTTTGCTTTTCTGGAGTTCTGTCCAACCAAATGCTTTGTTTTTTATCCCTAACTTCAATTTTGAGGAGGAGATCAATCCAGGCTTGGCCTCACTAAAAAATTCCTCTTCTGTGGAAAGCCCTAATTTCCAGCAGCAGTGTTAGGTCCAAAACTGAAAAACCTCAGAATTGGATTATGCTTCGATAGAAAGATGCACCTTAAGGAGGAGAGTTATTCCAACCTTATTTTGCTGAAAAAATGTGGAGAGAGATCCACAAAGTAGGAATCCCTATTTCCCACAGCTACACCATGTCTTATTCTCAGGTTATCTTTGATACCATGTTAGATTTTTAACATTAAGCTAGCATAACATTAGGATCTTTAACTGAGAGAACAACAAGCACAACAATCAAACACAAGAGACAATGAGCACCGTGTTTTTCCTTGTGGAAACCATAAATGGATAAAACCTCACAAATTCCTCAGAGATAGAATCAGCACCAAAAGTAAAACCCCAAAATAGTAAGATGATCTCCCGACAGCAGTAACCTCTTTCTTCCTTTCCCTAGTGTCTTTCTCTTCCTTTCCCTAGTGTCTTTCTCTTCCTCAGCTATGCACTGCAACTGAGTGTGAGTGAGTGTGTACTAAATAGAGAGGCTAGCTCTCTATTTATACTAATTCCTGACATGACTAAACCCTACTAGGGCTGACCTCTCTAAGAGAGTCTAATAACCCTAGTGCCCCGGAACTGTGGGGACTTTAACCCTTGATCAATAGGAGGGTTACCCACAATAACTTGACATGACTTGTTTACATTATAGATCCTCCCGATAGGAACGTCAAGGCATGACATGACTCAAGTACATTACAAATAAATCCCAAAATAAACATTGGGTTACAATACATAAGAAATACAAGTGAATACATTCCGAAGTTACATATACATCAACACATATGAGGAATTCATTTCATTAAGCGCTCCTCATATCAAACCTTGCATTTGTGATGTGTTTATGATTAATGTTATATATTTCTCTTTGATTTAAGTACTATGTATTAGTTATTAGCCTTATTGTTGTTGCTGCTAAAGGTGGTGCAAGATATTCACCCACAGACAGGTGCCTCTTTCTTTGCTGAGATTCTTCCTCTTCCCCCCTATCATCCCTTCAAGATATTTGACTATTTGTGACAATTACTTTGAATCAGAGTAAAAAGGAAATTCCCCTCTCATTTTCTCTATAATACCCTTTATTGACTCAGTTTTTGACTCCATTTCCCAATGATTTTTCCTGTCTGTCTGTTCTACCATCTTTAAATCTACCAACACCCAGTTTATATCACAAATATAGCCTTATGCATGATTTTTTGAATCCATATGCGTATGTGAAAGACCCTGTGACAAGAGAGAGCCCTCTCTGACTGTATTAGATAGAATATAGTCTAAATATTGGTTTGAAATGGTTACCCCTTTGACTTCCTACCACATCCATAGGAAAATTACAGGGTGCTAACATATTAGCGCCATTTCCAGGGAACTAATTGCTATTATCTCCTCAAGAAGAATGACATTGTTTAGCTCTATGACTTGGTTGAACAGCTGGTCCTAGACACATAATTGGTTGTACATGCTCTGGCGACTCCAGTACACAAATTTTGAAGGTTACTCCATTGGGAAATATTGGCGACCAGAAGAACAAATACGAGGAGAAACCCTGCTGCCGAGTCATTTCAAGAAGTCTTTGATCTAGAAAGTTTGATTCGAAGGGACAATAGGCTGCATAGGTTAGTTAGAAATATTTATTTCCCTGCTGAAGGTGCTATTTTTGTCAGTGATATATCTGAGCATTGTAATGAGGAATTTGGACTATCCTTTCCTAGAACTAAATATGAATCCAAACTCTCTGACTTAGTGTCTGATAACTCTACATTTGATTTTCCCTGCATTTCCTGGTCACCCTATACCTTAGAGCCTCTAAGCATGGATTTACTACACTTTCCTGACCCAGATTTCCCTGCATTTACTTTTGATTTATCCCTGTTAAATTCCACTTTCATAAGGAAATATGCTGCCACATATTTGTCCCCCCGCTTCCAAGAAAAATCAGCACTCATATTCTAGTTTCAAAACTCCCAGCATTCCTGCAATTACTCATGGCTCACTTATCTCTATCCCACCGGTCTTAATTCCCCTCAGAAACCCTTTTATACCTCCAAGGATGGAAAATAGGTTCGCCCCTTCTTGTCTTCTTGCTAGTCTTAATGATCTCCCTTTGGGATATTCCCCAAAAATCAAACATTTCAATGGGGATAGAGGGTATTCGGTTGAATGTAATGTCCCCGACCCTCTAACCGGCGAAGAGGACGCTAATAACACCAAAAAAATGGGCAAAGAGCCCCAGGAACATGGACAAGCATATAATGAAGAAATAAAAAGCCTCAACATAATCCATACTAATATGCATAATCCTTCATATACATAGCGGAAGCAAACATACATTCATTCAAGCATGCCACATGTTCATCATATTCATCAATTAGTACATATAAATGCAGATAAAAAATAGTCAAGAATACTCATCTGATAAGAACTCATCCCGCAACTAGCTATGTCTTTGCAACGTTCCACCCAACCATAGGCCAGCATGCTCATCAATCTCTCAGCACACTGCAACCCCTGAGCTGGGCATGATTCCTCAAGGAATAAGGGTCAAAGCATGCTTACACATAGCCAAGGCAAACAGATTAGCCAAGCCCACACAGTAGGGTTTATCAGGCCGTCAGGGAGCTAGGAAAGGCCAAATGCTAAGCTAGTGACCTTAAACACCAATTTTCTCAAGCATACCCAGCCTCTAATCCTACTCTCAACAGTCCAAAGACCAACCACTGCATACCACCACCAAATAAACAGTTCATAGCTCTGTGAGGAAGAGGAATACCACAGGGTGACAACCCCAAACAAAAAGTTAAACATAGTTCAGGTTAGACAAAGCTTCAGAGTTGTTCTTGGCCCTAGCTTGGCCAAAACAACTCAGCAACAATCCTGATAACCTCAGCAACCAAGAAGCAACCCAAAACTAGGGGAAGACAATAGCCCCAAAACCACAAGAAACGATGGCAATAACTACACAGTATGTAGTTGGAAGAAGCCACACCCCCAACATGGAAAGGGGAAAACTCAGCCAATGAATGTGAAGATCAACATCCCACCAACATCCCCGAGCTCATAGCACACACCATTCCCAATGTGATTGTTAGAGAACATACATAGGTAGAGAAAGGGGAAAAATAGAATCTCAACCTATACGCAAGGAATGAGACAACCAAAGCAAAAAGGGAAAGAAACCACCATCCCCATAGCGTAGGGATCCAAAGCACTCAAAAGAATAGAGGAGCACAACCACCACGGTTTAGCAATGAGCCATAGGGTAAAACCACAGAAATCTTCGACAAATTACGCATTGTAAAGGAAGACACAGTCAACAATGCGTGGGGGAGACTATAACCAGCAATCAGTGGCCCCAAAACAACTCAACTCATGATCCACTCTATATGGTAAAGACAAAACACAACTCCCTGAACTATCCCAGAAATCCTAGCCTCCACACAAGGAAGGACATACCCAAACAATGCGCAGTTTGAAAAAAAAATTAGTGGGGAAAAGACACCAAAATGCTACGCGATCAAGAGGATGAAAACCACCGACTAGCAATTGGCGAGAAAGGAAAAAAAAGGGGAGAACCCCCAACAAAGGAATGTGTAACTTTTAACTCTGTCCGCATGAGAGGAGATGAACAGACCCATTATCTGGTTAGTGGGCAGACCATCTACACATCGTGGAGAGTGGGAGTAGGTGTGGTCTTTCTGGCAGCAAATTGCTGCCCCAACTAACAAAAAAACAACAGGGGTGGTGGCGACACATGGCTAACTCCCAATGGTCCCCACGGTTTATACAACTCCCCCCTTATCCTTTGGAATCATGCCCTTTTCATTTAACATTGCACCGTCGTAGCTGGTTGTAGGTTTAATTAAATTGATGTGCGTATTTACATGATGCCAAAGCTATAATGTGCCAGACAACATGATAGACCATCGACAACGATCCCTATTGCCAAAACATAACACAGTTGAATCGATGGTGGAGCTTCTTCCTTTAGCTCCTCACCATGATTAATTACAAAATATACATCATGTACCCTTTAATGCAAATGGGGTCAAAACTGGGGTATTACAATCCCCTCCCCCTTGGAATAACACCATCCTCAGTGTTCCAATACATATACAATTCGCACATCAAAATTTCAAAAATTTTGCAGACCTGTCCCCTATTCACTCATTTACTATGAACGTTCAGGACCAAGCCCCTCGGCTTCCATGAGTTTCTCTTGCTGGTTCTCAACTCTTGGCTTATCTTGAAGCCTAGGAATCTTGTGGCTGCTTACCTCTTTATGTTCCCTCGCTGGATAGTACCGACATAAATGATGTCCTCCGCATTCCCAGCATTTCACTGGCTGCTTCATCTTTACCTGCTCACTTTCCTTTGAGTCTTCATGCCTGGACCGTTTCTTAACAGATCGCTTGGATGAATGTCCCATCATTGATTCACCTTTTTTTCCTTTGCCGATGGCTCTCAGAAGGATTTTCACCTCCCTTTGCAAACCAATAGAGTCTTGCAAAATCTAGTGGATCATTTCATTCTACCTTTTCTGTATCTTGAGCATCTCTCCAAGATTCTATTGGGTCTTGGCAATCATTTGAAGGAGTCTACCAACCAAGTCCAACAACTTTTGATTTGCTGCCATGATCAATGTGCACCACTGGATTTCACCTTTCTCACCTGTGAAATGCATCATTGAAATTCTGTTAGGCCAAGCATAATATAGGCATTAATATCAATCATTTAATTGCCTAATTGGCATGACAGTCCAAGCCTTATCAATATGACTTTCATATTTTTCATGCCTTCCCAATAGGCACATGAGCTTATTCATGTCCATTCTTGGGCAGGGAATTAATTACCCAAACATTCCTAATTTATTTTAAGCAAATAAACACATTCTATTTTCAGCCATACATGCATTCAACAATCTTCTGTTTTCACAATGCATAAGTATATATATATATAATTAAAAGGAAAGAGAGAGCAACAAGAGTTTTTTTTCCCTCTTTGTCTTGTTCCACCCTGGAACCCACACCACCGCTATGGATTTTCATGCTCTCAACCTCTTTCACTTCACCGTGAATGCTAGACCAATCCCTCTTGGTCATGACACTTAGTGTCTTTGGTCTATTTCTGACCTCTCAACCATGGGGCCTTCCCACATGATTTGTCTCAGCTAATAGGAACTTCACAGTCTCACTAGCACCTTTTTCATTACTGCTCATTCTGAGCTCTTCAGGATAGTCACATGTCCACATGCACCCCTAGGATGCTCTCATAGTCCTCGCTCCCAGCGATACCTATATTCAAACATTGAATAGATTCACATGTTTAGTTTATTCTCATCGGTTTTATCTCTAGAACAAGAGATTAAAACATCATACCCAAATCATATACACATGTATATTCATAAGCAAAGAATTACAAAATAATCCAATACTTATCTGTATTGCGCATTTCCTCATTGGTCCATAGGATCATGCTTTGCTTTGCAAGCCTTGGGATCGCCTATGGACTTGGATGTTAGGTCAGCACATAGGCTACTTCACAACATCCTTTTATATATATATTAGGTACATCCAAGCCAACCCTCGTTGGGTTTATTAGATCGTCAACAAATCACCTGTACTTATATCAACAACCATTCATCAGCTAAGAGACCACACTGTAAACTACATTTGCTTATCCTGACAACACAAGCAATATAAGCATATTCATTAGCATTATTGCTCTAAAATCGTAATCCATATTTCACACCATTCACTATCAAGTATTGAGACGCTAGGAGTGCGTCCACTCCCTGGGGTGTAATCAATATTGAAAATCCTTTCATGATCCGACATTGGAAAAGTGTGCACCCTTGCATGGTGTGTATCATGTAGGCCCTATTCATACTCAAGCAATCAATACTAATGGAAATAAAATCAAAACATGTTCTGCATATGTAATTTTAACAATCTAACATGCATATTCTTAGCCAGGGTCACATAAAACTTATCCATTTGCTGTAGCAGTATCGCTTTGTTAAGGAGGAATGGAGGCTCCCTTCTTTGAGTTGATAGTCCCTCGGTTTTCCATCCCAATTCCTCTTTAATTTTCATATCCACACATGTCTTACCAACATAATCCATACCATCTTGCTCATGTTGCTTGCAAAACATGTAGTGCAGATGAGACATTTTCCAAAATGTCCAATGGAGTTTCACCCGAAACCCATTTCCAAGATAAGGGAAAACCTTCCCACAAATTTTGGCTCCTGCAGGCCATCACACATGATCTCCCTGCAGTGTGTACCCTTGGCACATTCATCAAATAACCAAACAGTCAATCATTACCTGTTGATACAATCCAAATTTGATTGTTTCATAACCAAGCAATGATATTCGCAATTAAATTCAATTAGAATTTACAACTCTGTTTACTATAGAAATTGATTTGCTTGGCAATGAGGTGATCCTCATTTGTGGATATCTTGTAATCAGCACCACTATGCCCATTATAATTTCATGCTTACTGGCATAATATGAATACCCACTTACATTTCGTCTTCCTGACACAATCTTATGCAAGCCAATAGTGATTAGTAGTTTTCAGCAATTTCTTAAATCCGAAATTCACAATATTAAATTTAAAACTCATTATGCATACAAACTATTATCACAGCCATGAGACTCTTCTCATGAGGTTTGGATCTTTCCCATGGTATATTTTGGCCTTTGTCATGGTCTTACTCTCGTTGCCATGATCTAAACAATCTACCCGAAACCTGAACTTCAATCAGCCAAAAACTTGGTAAGTCTTGATGCATATAACCTTTTCATTGCTGCAACAATTACTGACACATTTTCAGAATTTATAAGATTCCAATACTTCTAGCTATTAATCACATCAATATTACCAAAACTCATTTACTTCATGCAATCATTATCATACTTTAAGTTACAGGGTACAGTCACACCATTCATGTAATATCAATGAAATGTTTAGATAATCCTTACTTCACAAGCATATCATTTGTACCACCTTGCTCTTCCATAGAGCTTTTCCAGCAGCCAATGGATCATGACTACCCTTTTCATGCACTTACTATCCTCCATTCATAACAGCCTTTGAAATGGTTCCAGAATTGTCATCAATCCATCATTTCAGCCATTAGTTATTCATAATATCACATGTGCTATCTCAAGGCATTCATGTAATGCATCACAACTGTAACACCCCGGTTTTGATCCTATTTGCATGATGTATATAATGTAATTAATCGTGGTGAGGAGCTAAAGGCAAAAGCCCCACCATCGATTTGGTTGTGTATGTTTCGGCAATAGGGATAGTTGCCGATGGTATATTGTGCTATCCGACACATTATAGTTTGGCATCATGTAAATACGCACATCAATTAAAATAAACCTACAGCCATCCATGATGGTGCAACGTTAAAATGAAAAGGGCATGATTCTAAAGGATAAGGGTGGGGGATGTCAAACCTCGGACTATGGGGGGGGGGAATCCATGTGTTACCACCCTGTTTGATTTTCCATTTTCCCTTGTCTCATCCAACCACTTTAATGCTTGTTGAGTAGTTGAGGGAATTATGGGTGGGAGTGGAATGTGGCAGGACTGTCAGTCCTTTCCCACATGCACACTCCACCAGCGGGTTGACCTCATGTTGGCAAGAAAACCATCGCCATTCTCCCCATTGTCGGCTCACCACACAGAAGGAGTTGTTCACTCTCACGCAGGGACGTGTAGCAGGGAGCTGGTTAATATTCCTCACGTAGAGCTGAGTTAAGGAGGGGTGCAATTTTTGGTTGGGGTTTGTTTTCAATCTCTCATGCTGTTTGTCGGTCTGTGGTGGTGTTCCATCCATTAACATAGAGAACCGATTTTCCTTTGGCATTGTTGAGCTGTGTATTGTTTTTCCAACTTTCGTGGTGGATCATGAGCTGTAGACCAATGTGTTTTCTTCCAAGTTTTTCCTGGGCTATGTATTTGCCCTTGCACACAGGTTGAGAGTTTGTTCTTTCCCCATTCTTCTTTGTGTAACCTTCTTCAGTGATTAAATTGAGGAATTTTGTGCTATGGGCTCTTGGATGTTGGACGACTGCTGATTTCCACATTTGTTGCCTAAGTTTTCCCATGTGTAAGCTGGGAGTTTTGCTTCTGTCCCAATTGCAGACTGTGTAAGGTTCTTTTGGTTTCCTCATCAGATTGTGGTCTACGTTTATGTCCTTCTTTTGCCCAAGATTGAGAATCAGAATTCTCCCCTGTTTTGGGACTATGTAAGGTTGCCATAGTTTTCATTGTGAGTTTGGGCTGTCGATTCACCTTCGTTTTGGGTTTCTTCTCGGTTTCTGAGGTAGCAGACGTCTTTTGAGGATTGTTTCTGAGTTTTTTTGGCCGTGCCAGGGCCAAGAAAAACTCTGGAGTGTGTTTGGACCTAAAATGTGCTTCACCTTTTATTTGGGATTGTCACCCGGTTGTCTTTGCCTTCTTCATAGAGCTATGAATGGGTTGTTTTGCTGCGGTATGCAGTGGTTGGTATTTGGACTATTGAGAGTAGTATTAGAGGTTGGGTATGCTTGAGAAGACTGGTGTTGAGGCCACCAGCTTAGCATTTAGCCTTTCCTAGCTCCTTGATGACTTGGTAAAACCTTACTGTGTGGGTTTGGTTGATTGGAAAAACTTGGCTATGTGTAAGCCTACATTGAACCTTAATCCTTGAGGGATCATGCCCAGGTCAGGGGTGGCAGTGTTGTTGAGAGATTGATGAGCACACTGGCCTATGGTTGGGTGGAACGTTGCAGCGACATAGCTGGTTGCAGGGCAAGTTCTTCATTAAAAGATAAGTACTCCTGACTGTTTCATCTTTGCAATTATATCTATTGTTTCATGAGAAATGATGAAAATGTTGAATGCTAGAATGTATATGTTTGCTTCTGCTGAATGTTGAGTAACTATGTATCTTTGTATGTTATATGCATCTTAGTATGTATTATGTTAAGCTTTTTAATATCAGCATTTACCCCTGTTCTCCTTCATGTGGTTGTTTGCCTATTTGTTTGGTGTTAGTAGCATCCTCTTCGCCGGTCAGAGGGTCAAGGACGTTACAACAACTTTTTCACCCATAATTATGTAATCAGTTACTCACACCCTTCATATGCATCCATTCAATGCATTACTACAAGATTTATAAAATCTTTTAATGCATACCCACTCAATGCTACCTTGCATCAATTCAGGACTACTATGCATTCACACATATCATGCATGGCCTAACCATGACTTCTTCATATAGGATGCATGACTATAATCAAGATCATCAGTACTTACTTTCCTTGGGATACTAAGCTATATACAGGCATGACACATTTCTATATGAATGTAGTATAACATTCGAATATCCACATGGTATGAGGTCTCTTACCTTTACCACCCCATGGAATTTTTCA
>LPNX010581751.1:71463-98459 GCA_001517045.1 Pseudotsuga menziesii | reverse complement strand
TGGCATGACCAATTTGGTTGGTCCTTTGTAGGAGATTGCAGAATTTGCTCACCAACTTTTGATTATGGACTTGTTGCCTCATCCCTTTCTCCAGAGGGTTGCTAGTCACATTTGTCAGCATTGACAACATATTCAACCAGGTCCATGTTGTCATTGTTTTTTCCACTAATGCTAACACCAATTAAATAACTATAATTAGTGGTTCATTATAAATGTATAATCCTCAATATCCTATGTATGCAAAGCATATCCTCATACATTTCAGGTATAAAACTTAGAACATGTAGTTATAATCAGCAAGATAGGGTTTAAGGAAACTTCCTTTTTCAAGTCCCACATCCTCACATGGAACTCCTCTTCCACACAACAACTGGTTTGACTTCATAGTCTTGCTACCTCTAGGCATGCAATTCCTAGATTTGTCCATATTGACAGCAACACATTTTCAAGCAATCACTAGCACTTTGCTGCTCCATACTCAGATTCGAGTGATTCTCCCTTGTTCCCTGCTAGATAAGCTTTCCAATGCCTATCCACATGCTTCATTCTAACCTCGTGTGTGAAAACCACACCACTTCAACCATATTTTGGTCGGGAATGTTAACTTTAGTCACCCAGAGTTTTCTTCCTTTTCAGTCCTGAAACTGCTGAAAACCCAATGAGAAATTCACTACAAAAATTGCTGGAACACTAGCTGGAATTTGCTGAAAATTCTACTGCAAACAGTTGAAGGCTGCTTGAAAAATGCACTTTGAAAACCCAAAAAAATTCCTTTGTCAAAATCGGGTCTCATTCCAACAAAATTTCCGACGTTTCGGTGGCTAGAACACCTAATTTTCTCTACTGTATCGATGGGTCGCTTGTCTATTCTCTTCCACCGTATCGGGCCCGTATTTGTCTATTATTCTGCAACAGTGGCCAACAACCTTTAAAATATCCATGGATCACAGCTTTGTCGATGGTCAGAATGACAACCCACTGTGGCATCGGACACCTAGTCCTCTAGACATCCGCAACGCCGATCCAAGACTAAATGGGTCCGCTGTACTGTGACACTAAACTTTATGACATTGCAGTGATTAAACAATATATTTTTGTCTGATGGGTCAACGATTGGAACATTACCTACCGCGGCATCGACGGTGGGAGCAACTAACCACTCGCTCATCTGACGGTTAGTTCCATAGTCATCTGCAACGGTAGTAACCCAATCAACAAAATTATTTTGATGCTCCTCGGCGTTCCGATCTCCTATCATTTTTCGACGTTTTCGTCACTTAGGAAAAAACATTTTTTGCAAATTTTCCCTCAACCATTTATCAGCGACGTAAAAAACTATCCATTGGCAATGTCAACCACTATCCATTGGAAGGATAGTTTCCTAGCCATCCGCAATGGCGATGCACCATCAGCTAACTTCCTCCAATGTAGTCGTCGACTTTTCACCACCATCGCCAGTTTGATCAATTAAAACATCGAAGGTTCTTTCCTCTAACTTTCTCCTATGCACCTACGTTTTCTTCTTATTTCTCCTGTCGATCGCCGACGACCTCGAAACTTCTCTAAATTTCAAAAAATTTCAATACGTAGAATATTTTCTTTCTCCTTTTTCTCTACGTCGACTGCTTCATCGCCTAATCCTCTTCTATTTGTTGCCATCGTAGTTCACTGAACATCTCGGCATCGGTGACTGAAAGGACTAGCATTGGTGGAATAGCTCATTCCATAGCCGCAATGGCGGCTCATCATCTTCTATCCTTTTCCAATCAGAGGCTAAAACACATCGGGATCGGGAACTTGTATGCATCATAGGATGAGTGCACTATTCATCGGTGACCTGATCTCCTATCATTTCCCGATGGCCGATGATCTGGTTCCTTAGAAATTTTTTGAATTTTTGCTTTAAGTCTCTTCTTTCCACTGCCACTGTCGGTTTTTGGAGCAACTATTCGTCGCGTGGATAGTCCATTACATAGCCACAAGGATGGACACATCATCTGGTATGTCTTGCCGATGTTCATCGGTGATCAATACCACTAATGTCCACCGATCGCTGATGATTTTCTTTCCTTAGAATTTTTTTCAAAAACTTTCCCTCCACCATCATCGTCAGTGGTTCAACCAACTGATTTTTGGTGACCTTTCATCCTTTCCCATCGTCGTATCAGCTCGACCATATCTTATGCAATGACGATCAAATAAACTATTCGTTTCTGATCAACGGGCTGAAGCACATTGGTCATCGACAATCGGAGCTTTTCCTCGTCGGAAGACTAGTGCTCTAGGCTTCTGCAACGGTGGGTGCATGAACCACTATCTTCTTTCAATGGCTGATGATTTCGTTACTTAGGGAAATTTTAAAAAAAAATTCCACTGCCAGAACGTCTTTTCTCCACAACATCAGTGGTTGGAGGATATATCCATTGGAATGATAGTCCTCTAGCCGTCCACAACGGCGGCACTCGATCAGCTAAGCATCGACGATCCATCCGTCTAAGTGTCTCGATGTGCCGATGGCCAAACACTTACAAATTTTATGAAATTTTTCCTCCGCAGTATTCCACCGCATCGACCATCAGATCAACTATCCATCAGGTGGCCTTCCCACTAAGTAATCCGATGGGCCGATAGTTCTGGCACTTAGAAAATTTTGAAGTTGAGGTTTTTTTGTCACAATTTTTTGATTGCTGCTGGGTACAAGGTAACCTGCTTCTACTATCTGAACTGTCATGGCCCATTCAAGCCCATGCTGTAACCAGAGCTCTGATACCACACTGTAACGTCCTCAAACCTCTGACCGGTGAAGAGGACGCTACTAACACCAAACAAATAGGAAAATATCCCCAGGAACATGGACAGGAATATAATGAGGAAATAAAATGCCTAAACATAATCCATACTAAGATGCATAATCCTTCATATACATAGTGGAAGCAAATGTACATTCATTCAAGCATGCCACATATTCATCATATTCATCAATCGGTACATATAAATACAGATACGAAATAGTCAAGAATACTCATCTGATAAGAACTCATTCCGCAACCAACTACGTTGCTACAACGTTCCAACCCAACCATAGGCCAACTTGCTCATCAATCTCTCAGCACACTACCACCCCCGAGATGGACATGATTTCTCAAGGAATAAGGGTCAAAGCAGGCTTACACATAGCCAAGGCACATAGATCAGCCAAGCCCACACAGTAGGGTTTATCAGGCTGTCATGGAGCTAGGAAAGGCCAAATGATAAGCCGGTGACCTCAAACACTAGTTTTCTCAAGCATACCTAGCCTCTAATCCCACTCTCAACAGTTCGAAGACCAACCCTTGCATACCGCCACAAAACAAACAGTTCACAGCTCTCTGAGGAAGAGGAAGACCACAGGGTGACAACCCCAAACAAAAGGTTAAACACAATTTAGGTTAGACAATGCTTCAGAGTTGTTCTTAGCCCTAGCATGGCCAAAACAACTCAACAACAATCATGATAACCTCAACAACCAAGAAGCAACCCAAAACCAGGGGAAGACAACAGCCCCAAAACCATAAGAAACGATGGCAACAACTACACAATCTGTAGTTGGAAGAAGCCACACCCCCAGCATGGATAGGGGAAAACTCAGCCAACGAATGTGAATATCAACAACCCACCAACATCCCCGAGCTCACAGTACACACCATTCCCAATGTGATTGCTGGTGAACTTACACAGGTAGAGAAAGGGGAAAAACATACTCTCAACCTATACGCAAGGAACGAGACAGCCAAATCAAAAAGGGAAAGAAACCACCATCCCCACAATGTAGGGATCCATAGCACTCAAAAGAACAGAGGATCACAACCACCATGGTTCAACGATGAGCCACAGGGTAAAACCACAACAATCTTCAGCAAATTCCGCATTGTAAAAGAATACACAGTCAACAATGCGTGGGGGAGACTGTAACCAGCAATCAGTGGCCCCAAAAGAACTCAGCTAATGATCCACTCGATATGGGAAAGACAAAACACAACTCCCCGAACTATCCTAGAAATCCCAACCTCCACACAATGAAGGACATACCCAAACAATACGCAGTCTGAAAAAAAAAATTGGTGGGGAAAAGACACCCAAAATGCTATGCGATCAAGAAGACAAACACCACTGACTAGCAATTGACGAGAAAGGAGGAAAAAGGGGAGAACCCCCAACAAAGGAATGGGTAACCTTTAACTCCATCCGCGTGAGAGGAGATGAACAGACTCACGATCTAGTTAGTGGGTAAACCATCTGCACGTTGTGGATAGTGGGAGCAGGCGTGGTCTTTCTGTCAGTAAATTGCTGCCCCAACCAACAACAGAACAACAGAGGTGGTGGTGACACATGGATAACTCCCAATGGCCCCCATGATTTAGACAACCCTACCCTTATCCTTTGGAATCATGCCCTTTAAATTTAACGTTGCACCGTCGTAGCTGGCTGTAGGTTTAATTAAATTGATGTGCATATTTACATGATGCCAAAGCTATAATGTGTCGGACAGCACAATAGACCATCGGCAATGATCCCTATTGCTGAAACATAACATGGCCAAATCGATGGTGGGGCTTCTTCCTTTAGCTCCTCACCATGATTACTTACAAAATATACATCATGTACTCTTTAATGCAAATGGGGTCAAAACCGAGGTATTACATTGAATAACACCTGGGGTGGTTTTTAGACTGGATTGACTTGAAAGAGGTGGATCATGATGATGTTAAGCTCAGGTTATTTTCCAAAAATATGGACGGAGAAGCCAAAAAGTGGTACAAAAATCTCACAAATGACTCTATCCTGAGCTACCAAGCCTTTGAATATGCTTTCAAGGACAAGTGGGAATACGAAAAGAACCCTAAGAAATATCTCTCCTAGTACCATTCCATGAAGAGGAGAGAGACTGAATATGTCTAGGAGTTTTCAAATAGGTTTTTGAGGGTGTACAATGCCATCCCTACCTAGTTCAAACCTCCCATTGGTTATACCCAACTCCAATATGTTGAATATTTTGATAGTGAGTTTACGTTATGTCTAAGTGAAAGGAGACCAGCCTCCTTAGCAGCTATGATGAAAGATGCCATAGAGGTGGAGGTAAACATGATTTCCACAAGAAATAAGAAAATATATGAATGGGAATGGAGAAGGGAGGAAGGGGAGTGAAGAAGAGAGGATGGATAATGAAGAAGAGATGGGGGATAATGGAGAATATAGGAAGGAGAAAGAGGAGATAGAAGGAAATACTAAGAACCTGAAAAACCCTCTACCTCTAGCTCACAAGAGGCCAGGATAGACACAATGATGAGAACCATGGAAATAATGATGGAGATGCTCTTTGTGGATGGAAGACTGCCTCCCAAGGAAAATCAAGAACAACAGAATAGGAATTAGAATACCATAAGGCCCTAAGTTATCCAAAACAAGCAGAGAAACCCTCTTGATCCACCTGTTAGGCCTCCATTTAAAGACAATTGCATGGATCAGGATCCCGAACATCAAGCCAAAGGTGAAATCCATCAACTGGATACTGACTCTCCCACCACCTTCATCACCAAAGAAGAACATGACAATGATTGTCTGGAGAGGGGAGAGATACCTCCAGATGAGACATATGAATTTAAGAGAGGATATCAACTCAATTTCCTAGATGCGCAGAGACAAATCAACTTGAGAAATAGAGATGTCCCTGTTGTGAAGAATAAAGAAACAGGAGACAAGTCTCCTGCCAACAAGCCTAAAAATGACACACCTCCCAGGGATAAATCCAAAAATGTGCCAGAGCCCAAAGGAAAGAAATGAAGAGAAGATAATCCCAGAATCTATGATAAGGGACAACCTTCTTTCACTCTGGAGGTTGAAATTGAAAAGATAAAATTCTCTGTTCCCCTCACTAAACTATTAAAAAATTTAGAGTATCATTCTAAAATTGCCAGGGTTTTGAAGCCTCCCAGAGAAATCTATGCCATGTTTGATATCCTGAATATGCAAGTTTATAGACCCACCATCATCTTCGAACCCCATGTTCATGAAACCTATGATGAAGAATTTCCCCCTTTCTATGTTAGCATGAACATACATAATTCCATCTTGCATAACACCATGCTTGATTCAGGAGCCCTTGACAATCTGATTCCCAAGAGAATCATGGATGAATTGGGGTTGGAAGTAATCAGACCGTATAAAGATATCTTCTCTTTTGATTATAATAAAGTCAAGTGCCTAGGCCTGATCAAATACTTGGTCATCTCTCTAGCCCATATCCCTACCAAAATCCTGGTCATGGATGTGGTTGTGGCTGATATTCCCCTAAAGTTCAAAATGTTGTTGTCAATATCTTGGGTAGCCAAGCTCAAAGGTGCCCTCTATATGGACACATCATATGCCACTATCCCTATTTTTGGGATACAAAGAAGGATTTTCAGAGAACAAAAGTTGGCATATATGGCAACCAACACTGAAAGGCCACACAATCATCCCATATATTCACTAGATATAGAGATGGGATATGATATCTTCTTTACTAAAGGGGATGAAAAAATTTCATGTTTCCAGAATGTCACCTTCATTCCTACTCATGAGGATTCATAAGGGGTGTGGGAGGTGAGTTTCAACGGGTTAGTATGTAAAGAAGGGGTAGGAGCTAGAGTGTGGATGAGACCTTATTGAGTGAAATATTTGAATTAATCTTACAAGATGGATTTTTACTGCAAGAACAATGAAGCAGAATACGAGGCTATGATATTGGCGATTCTAGTCTTGAAGGAGCTCCAAGTCAAGAGGGTAGTGTTACATGGGGATTATGAGCTAATAATTAAGCAAATGACGGGTGAGTATCAGGATAGACATCTCAAGATGAGAAGCTAGCAAAATGCATCCCATAACCTCATTGAATTATTTGAAGAATGTAGTTTCAATCTAATTCCCAGAGTACAGAATGTGTGGCTGATTCCTTGGCCACTTCGAGAACAACTTTCAAGGTCCCCATACACCTCGTAGGGAAATATGAAATTGAAGTGAGGCATAGACCTTCTATCCCAGAAAACTTGAAGAGTTGGAAAGTATTTGAGGATGATAAGAAAATTCACAAGTTACTCACCCTCAGTGGGGAGTTTGAAGGATTGGTTGTTGATGAAGAAAATGAAATTCTAGAGGGGGTTCCTCCCATGCAAGAACCATTACAAAGCTAGACTGTGGATCCAAAAGAAGTGCTCTAGGAAGAGGATGTTGTTGTTGTTGAAAATGCTGAGAGTGATGAAACTGAGGAGGTAGAGGGCCAATAGGAATATGTGAACAACCTCTGTGGAAAGGAGATTTTGCAGCTGAAAGGTAATTCCATCCCTAGGGGTCTGGTTCCTCTAGAGAAAATTTTTGATCCTAATTATGTGGCTAGATAAACTCAATTGGTCCCGATATGTGAAGATGTTGAGGAGGTAAATATTGGGATATAATAGCAACCTAAGATCATCAAAATAGCAAGGAACCTTTCACCTGAAGCCAAGAAAAGATACATCTCACTAATGAAGGAGTATTTAGATGTGTTTTCTTGGAGCTACAAGGACCTTAAGGCTTACAATATGAGAATAATTCATCATACCATACCAATCAAGAAGGACAAGATGTCGTTCAAACAAAAGCTGAGAAGGATGAACCCTAAGTTGCTACCCCTAGTAGAAAAAGAGATAAAAAAGTTATCTGAAGCCAAAATCATTGTAGCCCTCAGATTCTAACGCTGGGTGGAAAATCTTGTCCTTTTTAGAAAGAAGAAAGGGAAAATAAGAATATGTATTGAATTCAGGAACTTGCACATAGTTTCTCTGAAGGATCATTATCCCCTCAAACAAAATGCACCATATCTTGAAAAAATCAGTGGGTTCACAAAGGATCTCCACTATGGATGGTTTCTCTAGTTATAACCATATCGTGGTGCACCCGAAGGATCAAGAGAAGACAACATTCACCACACCCTGGGGCACCTTCATGTATGCTAAAATTCCATTTTGGCTGATGAACATAGGAGCATATTTCCAGAGGGCCATGGAAATAACGTTTGCCGATGAAAAGGACAAAATTTTGGTCATCTATCTGGATGATATCACTATTTTCTCCAAGTCTGATGAATAACATGTCACCCATATGTTGAGAATGTTCAAGAAATGTAGAAATTTAGACATCTCCCTGAATCCTAGAAAGTCATTATTTGCTATGAAAGAAGGGAAGTTGTTGGGGCATATAATCTCTCAGGAGGGCATCAGGATAAATCCGAAGAGGGCTAAAGCAATAAAAAAAATGAGATCCCTCAAAATAAGGTCGAGGTTTAACCGTTTCTAGGAAATGTAAATTTCCTGAAAAAATTCATAGCTACATTTGCAGAAATAGTGAAATATATAACTAACATGCTAGGCAAGGACCAAGAAATCAGGTGGACTCCTTAAGCCAAAAATACTTTGAAGGAATAAATAGGGCCATAGTTGAATCACCCGTACTTGCAAGCCCTTACTTTTCCAAATACTTTCTCATATTTTCATTTTCCTCAGAACACACAGTGGCAGGGGTACTGGTGCAAGAGAATCATGAAGGCCATGAGAAGCCCATTGCTTTCTATAGAAATACCCTAATAGATGCTCCACTGAAATACAATATCCTAGAAAAGAAGGCCTATTCTCTGGTGGAGGCCTTAAGGAATTTCGAGTATACATCCTGCATTCCCATATAATTTCTGACATCCCCACCAGCGCTGTGAAATACATTCTGACCCAACCTGATCCAGAGGGGCGAAGGGGAAAGTGGATAGTAGTTCTGCTTGAGTATGACCTGGAAATCAAGCCCAAAAAATTGATCAAAGGCCAAGGGATAGCCAAGATTATGTCCTATTCCAACTGCAATGCTCTCAGCTTGCACATGATTGTTGAATTTTCTGCTGAAGAACATAAAACTTAGGGGCAGCTAGGTCCCCCAGTAGGTGATCATTTTCTATCATCCCCATGGTACATTGATATCATGTTTGTGTTACAACATCTGCAGGAACTGTTGGGAATGGATAAAACAAGGGCCTAATTCCTCAAACAAAAGGAAACGAGGTTTTGTATCTTGAGCGAGAAGTTGTATTGGAAAGAGCTCGGAGGAGTCCTGCTAAACTGCGTGGATGAGCAGGAAGCGAAGAGACTTATTGAATAATTTAATGCAGAGAGTGTGGGGGGAATCACTAATGGAAAAGAACAGTAAACAATATCATGAGAGAAGGATTCTATTTTCCTACAATATTTTCTGATACTCATAAGAAAGTGGCTTCCTGCCATAAATGCCATATTTTTGAAGGTAAAAGGAGGTTGTTGCCATTACCTTTGAAGCCTATCTAGGTTGATGCCCCTTTATAGGAATGGGAGATAGATTTTATCAGAGAAATTAATCCTCATTCTTCAGGGCAGCACAGGTGGATCCTCACCGCCATTGACTACTTTAAAAAATGGATCGAGGCCATCCCCACAAGACAAGCTACCGAAACAGTGATCATGCAATTTCTGGAGGAGCATATTCTATAAATATTTGGAGTTCCTAGGAAGATAATCAGTGATAATTCTCCAGCCTTTAAATCAAATAATATGATCATATTTTGATTCAAATATCTAATACATCTAGGGCATTCCACAACCTATTACCCCCAGGGAAACAGACTGGGAGAGTCTTCAAACAAGAGTCTAATGAGGATCATAAAGAAAGTGTTGTAGGAAAATAAGAAAGATTGGCATGCAAAGCTAATCCATGCTTTATGGGATGACAAAATTAGTGTAAATAAGTCTATTGGCACTTCACCATTCCATTTGGTCTATGGTTCAAAGGTAATTTTTCCTAACTAACTAAGATTTCTAGTAATGATATTGTTGCAAGAAAAGGACGTTCAAACCCATCCTACCCAGAGGAGGAAGTACCAGTTGGTTGAGCTACAATAGTAGAGGGAGCATATTTTCAACAAAACTTAGCAATTTCAGGAAAAGATGAAATATATTTTTGACAGAAGAACCAAAACTGATGATTTCCAGATAGGGGATGTACTGTTTCAATAGGATGCACCTCACAAGGAGAAGGGAAAACATGGAAAATTTGATCACCTATGGAAAGGACCATATAAAATTGCATCCTTCAAAAGAAATAATGCTTATGTGTTGGAAGAAATGGAGGGTGGATTGGTATCTGGAGCTCCGGTAAATGGGAGGCTCCTCAAACATTACTTTTTGTAAGAAAGCTTAGCCCCATTGTCATTGTATATACCATTTTCCTTTTAATATTGCATGTGTGGATGGATCTCTAACAGACTTTGTTAAAATTATTTATAATTGTCTAGATGATATCTTAAAACAATTTTCCACTAGAATATCACTGAAAGAACAACATGCACAAAAACATAAGAACACAAATATTTTCCTTGAGGAAACCACAAGGGAGAAAACACCACAAAACTTCCTTAGTATAGAACTCAATTAGTGCAATGTAGAACCTAGACAACAACTACTTCCTTATTCTTTTTGTGCTACTACTTCTCTCTCTTGCTAAAACCATCTTGAGTGAGTGAGTACAAATTAAGGGGAGTTCCTCCCTATTTATATTCTTCTATTGACTTGACCTCTAACTTGGTGGGGCCGACTTCACTAGATGTCAGGGCCGAATTTTCCAACTGGACATTACAAATAGCATTTATTATATTGATACTTGAGTACTAATGACCTGGCTTACATTAGGAGGTTTACATTACATCCTTTAATGACTCTAACAAGACCAAACTCATCTCCAATAAGAGTTGTACAATACAACTAGAATATATTCTAAAGTTACATTATTTTAACACTTCCTCTTAACTAGGAAGGTATTTAACTGTAGTAATAACTGCTTCTATTAAAACTATACAACTAACTAGTGAGACTCTATATGTCATAGGAAGTTTTGGTACAACATCATACATCTTAATCATCAATCTCGACTGGATCTTATTCTACAAGCGTCTTTCTTCAATCTTCTTCTTGTCATGTTATGGAACATCTCTTGCAGCATCAACATGTGAATTCTAAATCGTCTTCTGGATCATCATTCGTTTCTTCATATTTTGAACCATCTTCCATAGTATCAATATGTGAATACTGGATCATCTTTTGAATTATCTACTGGTCATCATCAGTGGGTAAAAACTGAGCCATCATCTATATAATCATCATCTAAACTGTCATCATCTGCATTTTTAGTATGTAAATACTGAATCATCATCATCTATATCTGAACCATCATCATCTTCATATTCAGTATGTGAATATTGAACTATCATCATCTGCATCTTCAGTATGTGAATAATGAACCATCACCATCTTCATCTTCAGTATGTGAATACTAAACCATCATCAACTGCATCTTTAGTATGTGAATACTAAACCATCACCATATGCATCTTCAGTATATGAATACTGAACTATCATCATTTGCATCTTCAGTATGTGAATACTGAACCATCACCATCTGAATATTCAGTATTGGAATACTAAGTCATCATCATCTGAAACATCATCATTTGTATCTCCAGTATGTAAATACCGAGTCATCATCATCTGTAACTTTAGTATGTGAATACTGAAACATCATCATCTACATCAATAGTATGTAAATACTGAAACAATCAACAACATCATTAGAATATTAGTGCTAAAGATCAAATCATCTGTAGTGTTGGATCATCATAAACATCAACATCAGCATAGAGATACTGAAACTATCACAACAACATCTCAACATCAGTCAATCATCTGTCAAGCATCACATCAATCAATTGTAACCATCTCAACAACAATCAACTATCTCAACAATCATCTCAGCAATGAACTGTAACTATCTCAACAATCATCTCAGCAGTCACCAGTGTTTCTACACTGTACACATCTCATCAAGCATCTCATCAAATATTAGTATAGACAATAATGACATTAATTGAACCATACATCTCAATTAGTATCACAATACTGAGCTAATCATCTCAACAATCAGCATACCAATGATGAACCAATCATCTCAGCAAGTAGCAGTATAATAAAACTAAGATAACATCTCAACAATCATCAGTATAACACTACTAAACTAGCATCTCAACAATCATTAGTATAACAATACTGAAACAACATCTCATCCATCATCAGTATAACAATACTGAACTATCAGTCATCAGTATAACCATACTAAACTAGCATCTCAAATGTCATAAGTATAATAATAGTGAGCTCATCAGTATAACAAAACTGAACTACACGTCTTAGCATATCAATTTTGAACAAATCATCTCAGCATCCATCAGTATAACAATACTGAGCTCATCAATATAACAATGTTGAACTACACATCTCAGCATATCAATGTTGAACCAATCATCTCAACAACCATTAGTATAATAATACTGAACTAAATAGTCATCAGTAGAACAATACTGAACTACACATCTCAACTATATAGTAATACTGTAACAAACATCCTTCCCTCTAACTATCTCAGAGCAACATCATGGTGAATTCTCTGGTATATCCACCCGTGCATTTTGTCTAACTTAATAACCCTTTCGAGCCAACAAGACTAGTTAGATAGATGGATCTTCTAGGGGACCAATAATCCTTGTCTCAGCTTACAAACCCATTTGGGATAAATTGATCTAGCCATACATACTAATCCCCCTAGGATCAACAGGCCTCATTTGACTAACACTTTCGGGCCAAAGTGTCCTAGTCATACTTACCCTACTTTAGACTGAGCTACTCACCACTGCATCCTTCTTCCATTTACTATCACTCCCTCTTTCGAGAGAGGTCCTTCCGGACTACACCAAGCTTGTCTCAAAAGTATTCAAACTTTACACGATCCAAATGCTTAGTCAACACATCTGCCACTTGTTCCTCTGTAGGAACATACTTGAGATTTATAGCTCCTTTCTGAACCATATCTCGAATGAAGTGATATCTCACTTCAATGTGTTTTTACTTACCATGAAACACTATATTTTTTGTCATCTTGATACAAATCTGATTATCAAAATGGATATCAGTAACATATATCTCTTCATCAAATAAATCTGTCAACATCTTTCAAAGCCATACTGCTTCACTAGAAGCTGAACAAGCAACAATGTATTCTGCTTCTGTTGTGCTAAGTGCAATACTGGTCTCCTTTCTACTGAACCAAGAGATCATGCCTGATTCCAAACTAAAACAGCCACCTGAGGTGCTCTTTCTATCTTTAGTATTTCCTTCCCAATCTAAGTCTGTGAACCCATGTAAACTGATCTCACTAGCTGAGGTATATCTAAGCCCATAATCTAAAGTTCCCTTTAGATACCTCATCACATGTTTTGCTCCTATCAGGTGAATGTGCTTGGGATTCACCATGTATTGACTTAGTGTCTTTACAGCAAAACATATATCAGGTCTTGTATTGGTCAAGTACATTGGTGAACCGATAATCTGTCTGTATAGAGTGTCATCTACAACTTCCAATGTATCATCATTTAGCAACTTCAAGTTTGTTGTCATCGGAGTAGTCATGGCCTTACAATCTAGCATTCCAAACCTCTTCAGAATTTGTACCGTATATTTTCCTTGGGTTAGGAAAATATCATCTAGGGATTTCCAAACTTCAAGACCTAGAAAGTAGTGCATAATTCCAAGGTCTTTCATCTCAAATTCTGCATCCAACTTCTTCTTGCATTCAACGAAGATCTTGTCTTCTCCTGTTAGGAATAAATCATCCACATATAAAAGTAGTATCATAAGCCCATCATTCTCAACCTTATAGTAAAGGCTAGAATCTTCCTTACTTTTGGTAAAGCCAAAACTCATCAGGAACCCATCTATTCTTCCGTACCATGCTCTGGGTGCTTGTTTTGGTCCATACAGTGCTTTCTTGAGTCTGCATACATAAGCTTCCCAATCATCAATCTTGAAACTCTTTGGTTTTTTATATATACTTCTTCTTCTATCAAGTCATTCATAAAAGATGTCTTTACATCCATTTGATGTAACTTCCATTTATTCTTGGCTTCCAAGGAAAGAACAGTTCTAATTGAAGTGTACCTAGCTACTGGAGGAAAGGTCTCTTCATAGTCAATTCCTTCCTTTTGGGAGAACCCTCTTTCTACAAATATTTCCTTGTACTTTTCTATACTACCATCCATGGAATGCCTTGTTTTGAAGATCCATTTTGAGGATACCAATGATTGGTCTTTTGGTCTTGGGACAACTTCCCACACATCATTCTTTATTATGGATTGGTATACCTAGACCATGGCATCAACCCATTCCTTTTGATTTGTTGCATCTTCAAAACAAGTTGGTTCTTTATCAACTAGATCACTCATCAAGGCCATATAACTGGGATATGAATTTCACTTCTTTCTTTCTCTGGTTGTTCCTTCTAGGACACCAAGTCTTTTTGCTTCTTCAATTATATCACAATCCCAGGAAGGCTTTCTCTTTTGAGAAATAATTTCATTGGGCACTTCTTCAGGAAACTGAGGTTGAGTCATGTCATGATCCTCAAGTATCTGAATCTCTTCTTCATTCCTAACTGGTTTAGGATTCTCTACAACTTTGATAGTTTCATGCTCCTCTTCATATTCTCTATCTTTCTTCGACTTTCTAAAAGCTGAGTCTTCATCAAATGTTACATCTTTTCTAAGCTCAATTTGACGGTATCCTGGGATATAGATCCGATTAACTTTTGATTGTTCACTATATCCTACAAACAATCCCTTCTTTCCTGAAGGATCTAGCTTTGTTCTTTTCTCCTTGGGAATGTGAATATACACAGGGCAACAAAATATCTTTAGATGACTTCCTTCAGGATTTTCTCCGGAGAACATTTCTTCTGGAGTTTTTTTCCCAAGGGCACTGTGGGAGATTATGTTCTGTACATATACTGTTGTTTTGGCTGCTTCTTCCCACAGGTACATTGGTAGATCTTGATCATGTATCATGGATTTTAGTGCTTCCATGATAGATCTATTCTTTCTTTCTTCCACACCATTTTTTGAGTATTAGAGGGAATGGTGAGCTCCCTCTTAATCCTAGATTCCTTACAAAAATCATTGAATTCATTTGATGTGACTTATCCTCCATTATCTTATCTTAAAATATTTATTTTCTTCTCAAAAAGGTTTTCTATTAGAGCTTTAAATTCCTTAAACCTTCTAAACACTTCATCCTTCTTTTTCAAAAAATATATCCAAGTCTTGTGGGAGTAGTCATCAATGAAAGAGGCATAGTAAACATACCCACTTAATGAAGTTGTTTTCATTGGCCTGCATATATCTGAATGGATAATATCTAATATCCCTTTTTCTTTGTTGTCACTCTTTCGGATAGGGATTCTTAGTATTATTTCCTTGTGCACATCCTTTGCATATACCTTCATTTTATATCTGAATTTCTGGTAGGTTAGTCACAACCTTACTTACAATTGAAAGAGCTCTATAATGAACATGAGTAAGCCTTCTGTGCCAAAGCTCACATGGATTTATTGTACTAGTTGCTAAAGATAAGTCTATATGTCACTTCAATTTGTAGAGTCCTCCTTCAATTCCAATTTCTACTACATCATATATGGTCTTTCCTTTTGACCACATGAGGAATTTTCCATCTATGAAGGTAACTCTGAATCCTCTCTTATCCAGAGCTGAAATATACAGGAGGTTCTTCTTTAATCCAAGGACATATAGGACATCCTTCATCTTCATGGATTTTCCAGAGTCCAACTTGTAGGATGCTTCTCCCATTCCTTTAATGGGATATTGGGAGTCATCTCCAAGCATTACCTTGTGGGGAAAATACGTGTGTACAAGGCATGATAGTGAGTCCTTATAAACTATCATGTGCTTGGATGCACCACTATATAATAACCATGTTTCATTTCTTGGTGAGATTTATCCTGTTAGGGTAGATATCAGTACATATTCTTCACTAGATTCTTCATCTTTCTTTTCTTCCTATTCTACTTCTTGATCACTGACTTCAACAGCATGAGCTTGGAATATTTCCATGTTTTTAACTCTTTCTGCTTTCATGGGACAGTTTATGACAATGTGTCCCATCTTGTGACAAGTGAAGCACTCATAATTTGAGAAGTATTTCTTGGGTATTTTGAACCCTTAAGTCTTGTGAGGATGAACATGACTCTTGTTTTTGTGCTTACCTTTGGCATGGGCTATTAAGGGTTGATCTTCATTATCATTTAGCTTCACTTATCTGACTAAGATTATTTATTCTTCTTAGACAAATTATTCCCATAGCTTTCTGAATTTGGTTAGTTTCCTTCTTGAGCATATTCCTCAGATAAAAACTTCCCAATCTCTTGGAAGACCATTTAGGGTGGTCATCACTATTTCTGCTTCTTCTACTGTATCTCCAATGGCTTCTAGATGATCTCTGATTTGAGCCACTCTTGAGAAATAGGATTGCATAGTATCTGACTTTTGAGTCTTTACACTTTTGAGGTGATTCCTCAGAGTCATCTTCCTGTTGATGTTTCTCCCTTCAAATAGACTGGAGAGGGCATCAAACATTTCTTTTGGAGTTTCCCTTGATGACACTTGAGGAATCAAGTTATCCTTGATGGAATAAACTGTGATCCTTTTTTCTATGATCATGTCCTTCTTATGCTTGGACTTAGCTTCCTCATCTTCTGGTTCTTTTACTTCATCCTTCACAAATTGGTCTACATCATTATCTTGCAGGATGAGCATGATCCTATACTTCCATGCTCTGAATTTTTCTTCTCCTTCAAGCTTTTCGTCTAGCTTGGTATTCTTAGTCATCTTCAATTGAATGAGAAATTCAAATGGAATAGGGAGGAAGAGTACTTACTTGAAGAGGATAGTTTCTGGCTGACCTCCTTCTGGAAGACCTAGGGTTTGATGTAGAAACCCTAATTTCTCAACTAGAAACCCTAATAGGGGTGAGAGGTGGAAAAGATGCACCCTACTAAGGCAAGGTAGACTCTATATTCCTTTTTCTGAGATTGATGATGAAGCCCTGGGAAAATTGAAACCCTAGTTTGTCCCGACAACAGTAACATGTCCAAAATTGAAATATCTTCAAATTTAGTTATATCACAACCGGAAGATGCGCCCTTCAGAGGCAAGTTGGATGAGCCCTCTTTTCTGGTTGGACTATCGAGGAATTTGCTAAGAAAAAAACCACCTAGTTGTGCGGTGTCTACTTTCAAGGTGGCTTTGATACCATGTTAAAATTCTTTATAATTCCCTAGATGATATCTTAAAACAATTTGCCACTAGAAGACCACTAAAAGAACAACATGCAAAAAAATGTAAGAACACAAGAAAACAGAGATTTTCCTCAGGGAAACCACAAGTGAGAAAACCTGACAAAACTTCCTCAGTATAGAACTCAACCAGTGCAGTGTAGAACCCAGAAAACAACTACTTCCTTCTTCTTGGTGCGCTACTACTTCTCTCTATTGCTAAAACCAACTTGAGTGAGTGAGTACAAAAGAAGGGGAGTGCCTCCCTATTTATATTCTTCTGTTGACTTGACCTCTAACTTGGTGGGGCCGAATTCACTAGCTATCAATGCTGAATTATCCAACTGGACATTGCAAATAGCATTCATTATATAAATACTTGGGTACTAATGACCCGACTTACATCAGGAGGTTTACGTTACATCCTTCAATGACTCTAACAAGATCAAACTCATCTACAATAGGAGGAATACAATACAACTAGAATATATTTCAAAGTTACATTATTTTAATAGACTTAAAGCTTGACGTGAAGGAAGTAAGGTCTCCAAGGGATGTTGTCACCTAGTTTTTCTTTTCAGGAAAATTTTGGAGTTGCAGACCCTAGAATAGAGTTGGGATTTTCAAGGAAATATTGGGATCAACCCAATGGATGAGGCACCTCTCCTACAGAGTTATTTTCTACCTCATAGGGAGGATAGAATCCCCAAGTTGGAGCCACTATTAGTACCTAGTTCATACCAGTGCTAAATTTTGAAGAACTTTGCAGGAAGGATTAGCGCCATTTTGAGCTTAACAGCTGATAGGGGAATATGCCAATAGAAAAGGAGGAACATGGTGTGAAAAATCCCTTATCATAGGACCATGAAGGAAATCATGAGGTTCTATAGGTTATGTAGTGGTCAAAATGAACGACGTAGATTACTCAACGGTGACAATCAACAGTTGCTAAGGATTTTGCAAGGTAAAGTTATGCAGAGGGATACCACGGTGAAGGATCACAAATTGGGTTACACCCTCCAGGTTTCGATGGCCACGATCCAAGGCTGTCATAGATATACGGATAAAAATAATTTCACGGTGGAAACTCTCACAATGGGTAATCCAGGTTAGGGCCACAAAATCTCGTAGGGTCCTCATAATTGAACGAAAACGATCTCGGGTGGGTCCAGATCCATGGATGAGATGTATTTTTGTGGGATGAAGTTCTATGGATATTAACATGGTGGGATGCTGAGAAAGGTTTGTAAGACCTGCACAGTTGAACAATGGATATCTAGTGGGGATCAGGTCAGTGGCTGAAATTAATTTCATGGTCCGAAATCTCACAGGATTTAGCTAGAGGATCTACTGCAAAATCTGGTAGGACATTACGTTTTGGATGGAGTAGATCTGGCGGAGATCTGATTGACAGTTCTGGTGGATTTCATGATGGATAGGTACAAGAAGGTTGAAAAGGTAAGATATTGTGAAATTGCGTAAAGGAACATATCAAGGGACGACTAAGATCCCTCATAGAATAAATCTACGGCCATGATTGATTTCGCAGGGGGAAAAGGTACAAAAAGGGAAGGATCAATGCAGGTGCGAAGAAAAGCGAAAGCATGGGAAAATTTTGATGACGTAGATCATTCCTAAGGGAGTAAAACCATTAGGAGATGTTCCTGAGCAACACTATTGGAACAAGCGAGCATGCCTCTCAGACGCTGCATTGCCATTTTGGATCAAGTGTATTTGTTGCATCATATTGCATGTTTTAGGTATAAATCGTGGCGAATCTGCCACCTCAGGAATTTTGTTAGGATTTGAATTATGATTCAGGATTTTATCCCCAAATTTTGTAACAGAATTGGGATCGATTTTGAGGTTTGTCTTGGGAGCCATAGCACTATAAATATGACGTCAGTTGATGAGGAAAGGGTTGGAAATTTCATTCAGGAGGCATTCCTCTCTTGTTTTTGTCCTTGTAACTTTCTTGTAAGTGTTAATGCGGAACATTCTCCCGCATTTCTAATATTCATCACGGTTTTCTACATTTAGTCCATTTTTCCTATTTTATCATGTTTATTTCTGTGTTATTTCTGCTAATGTGCTCTAGCTGCATATGAGGAATTTGTTTCGTTAAGAACTCTTCCTATCAGACGGTGCATTTGTGTTGTGTTTATGATGACTGTTATAGAATTCACTCTCAGTTAAGTGCTCTGTATCAGTTATTAGCCTTATTTTTGTTGCCGCTAAAGGTGGTGCAATAGATTCACTCATAGATAGGTGCTTCTTGCTTCGATGGGATTTTTCCTCTTCCCCCCTATAACCCTTACAAGATATTTGAATGCTTATGACGCTTACTTTTCCTCAGAGTACAAAGGAAATTCCCCTCTCATTTTTGCTATAATATCGTTGAATGACTCAACTTTTGACTCCATTTCCCAATGATTTTTCCTATATGTCTGTTGTATTATATTTATATCTACCATTACCTAGTTTATATTAGAAATATAGCCTTCTACATGCTTGTTTAAAGCCATATGTGTATGTGAAAGACCGTGTGACAAGAGAGATCCCTCTCTGACTGTATTGGCTAGAATACAGTCTACATATTTGTTTTGAATGGTTACCCCTGTGACTTCCTACCACAACCATAGGAAAATTATAGGGTGCTAATAGATTGACTCCAAGGTGAAGGTAGAATGTTGAAACCTATCAGGTATGGACCCTTTACAATTTTGGACAAAGTCGGTAATAATGATTTCTAGTTAGAATTTCATCCTTATATGAAAATGTATTGAGTTGTTAATGTGGAAAACTTGAAATTGTATGAACCACCTATGATTGTAGACCAAGATGTAGATGTTCAAGTACCATCTATGGATGAATTTGCTCCCTAGTATCTCAATGAAGTTTAGGAAGATGTAATACTAGGAAAGAAGGTTAGATATTCATGAAGAGGAGACATGGGGTTTCTTTGTGTGTGTTTAAAAGGAATGCATGCATGCAAATCAATTTGGTTAGATATCGGAAGAGTGAGGGAGTTGTACCCTCATGTTACAGCTGATTTTACCATGCATGGTTTATCACACATTTATGGCCTTTCGTGTCCCTCTGCAGACTCTTTGGACTATTTTTGTACCTTTGATGTTTCCGAGATCATCCCTAAAAAAACCTATTATTTGATGTACATGACTTTTAATCCCTTTCTCATGTATATACGTAGATATTACCCTTAAACCCATGTACATTGGGATGTGTGCAAAAGGCCAAATATTTTTGGAGCTTTCCTTGATGTGGATCCAAGTCACTTGTCTCTTGGCCTTCCATATGCCTCGAGGTCGCTCAGATTTGACATTCCATTACGCCATTGAAGCACTTTATAAGGAACCCTTTGGATACATTGAAAAAGGAGGAATTGATGTAACATCCTCGACCCTCCGACCGACAAAGAGGATGATACTATACACCAAACATCTGGGAAAGTAGCCCCATGAACATGTACATACATATAAACTGAAGGAAAATGCTTAAAACATCAAACATACTAATATGCATAATCATACATATACTTGGCGGAAGCAAAACATACAATTCAACATTCACATGTTCATTAGAATTTATTGACAGTAAATATGATTGCAAAAATAGATTAGTCCAGAATACTTATCTTATAAGAGCTATCCCACAACCAGCTACATCGCTACAACGTTCCACCCAACCATAGGCCAACATGCTCCTTAATCTCTCAGCAACGTTTCCACCTCCTAGTCGGGCATGATTCCCCAAGGAATAAGGAACAAGCAGGATTACACATAGCCAAGGATAAACAAAACATTCCAAGCCAACACAGTTGGGTTTGTCAAGAGACAAGATATCAGCCAATCCAACACAGTTCAGTTTATCAGGCCATCCAGGAGCTGGGAAAGGCTAAATTCTAAGCTGGTGAGCTCATTGAAGAGCTAAGGACACCTACACCAAAACTAGCATGACTTCACACACCCAACATAAGGAATTCATTCCTTTATTTGCTACACAGTCCCTCAGGCCCTAACCTCCCTTCCAGTGTTATATAGGGGTTGTGGAGAAGAAAGCTAGCCCTCTAGCTATGTATGTCTGGTTCCAAAGCCCACCAGGTTTCTCAAGCAAATCAGGCCCTCATCACAACCCCAATACAGTCCAAATACCAACTGCTACTTTCCTGCAGCCAAACAGGCACTTCACAACTTGGACAGGGGAAGACAATCCCTGAGTCGTTCTTGGCCCTATCATGGCCAAAACGACTCCACCACAACCTACAGCAGATACCACTCTGTAAAGGGAAGCACAATAAACAAAACATGAATGAGACCGCAACCAATGATCAACAATCAAGTGTCTGGACAACTACATAGTTTGATAATGGAAAAGGAACAAACTCTCTGCATGAACAAGAGGGAAAATGTATCCATAGTCCAACAATTGGTGAGAGAAAGGAGAATGAACCCTCACACATAGAATCATGAATCCTTTTATCTCATCTCTGCATGAGGAAACTTGGTGTCTCTACGTGAGATGGGCAGTGAAGAATTCATGTGCGTGAGGAATGAACAGCCAATGATGGAGAGAGTGGACAGGGCGATCGGGCATCCCAATAGACGCATGAGGAAAACCACTCCCAGCCCATGCGTGTGACTGAACCAGCGGGTGGAGAGTGTGTGGGGGAAATCCTACCACCCACCACTACCCAGCATTAACTACCCTCAAATAACATAGGAGCTTAAGTGGTTGATCAACACATGGTTTTTCCTCATGGGTTCCATTTTTAATAATCCCTCCCCTTATCCTTGGGAAATCATTCCCTTTTCAATATAGTTGCATCGACATAGTTGGTTGGGGTTCTTTTAATTAAAATGCATAGTTACATGATTCCAGAACTTAATATGTGTCGTATATCCTGATATACTATCATCAACAATTCCAACGCCGAAACATAACACAACCAAATCGATGGTGGGGCCTTTTCCTTTAGCTCCGCAGCATGATTATTTACAATATATATCTATCATGTATATTTAATGCATCGGGGTCAAAACCAGGGTGTTACATTCCCCTCCCCCTTCAATAGTACTGTCCTCAGTGCTTTACAAAATTTGCACAAAATGCTACATTGGTATTGACTCAGTGTTCCATAGAATTGAACAAAAATGGATGTGCCAATCACATGGAATCCTCCAGCTCCCACATAGCCTCTTCAGGTCCATAGTGCTCCCATTGTACCTTTACCTACCCTATGGCTCAGTTCCAGAGCATTGTGACCTTCCTGTCGAGGATGCGCATTGGCTCGGTTTGGAACTCTCCCTCAGGTTCCACCTAAACACATCCCAATTAGTCACATGGTTAGGATCATGTACATAGTTTGTAAGCAAAGAAACATGAAAAACATTATGAGCTCTAGTACTAGCAGGCAATGCAAGTTTATATGCAACTGGTCCTATTCTTTCAAGTACTTCAAATGGTCCACAATATCTTGGTGACATCTTGGCACAAGTTCCAAGCTTCAAGGAACTCTTCCTTGCCATCACTCTGAGATAGACATAATCCCAAACACTGAACTCCTTGTTCATGCTATGCTTGTCTGCATAGCTTTTCTGTCTGTCCTGTGCTGCTTTCAGATTCTTCCTGATCTTTACAACCCCTTGCTCTATTTCCTTGAGTAATTCTGGTCCAAGCACAACCCTGTTCCCTAGATTAAGTCACTAATGTCCTACATCTTCTTCCATACAAAGCTTCATACGGACTCATCCCCAAGGATGCCTGTTGTCCATTGTTATAAGCAAACTCTACCAAGTGTAAGTAATATTCCCACTTGGTTGGTTTGTCCATCATGTACATGCAAAGCATGTCTTCAAGCACCTGATTAACTCTCTCTATCTGCCCATCTGTCTGAGGATGGTATGCAGTGTTTAATTTTAGCTTTGTACCCAAATATGCAAACAACCCCTTCCAAAAATTGGAAGTGAACTTGACATCTCGGTCAGAGACTATTGTTTTCGGCTATCCATGCAATTTGAAAATCCCCTTTCATGAATATCTTTGCAATGTCATCAGTCTTATGCATAGACTTCACCAGTATAAAATGTGCTGCCTTAGTCAACTTGTCTACCACAACCATGATGGAATCATGTTGTCTCCAAGTCATCGGCAATCCTGTAATAAAATCCATGGAAATAACTTCCCATTTCCATTCCAGAACTGGCAAAGGCTGCAACAAGCCTATTGGATGTTGATGCTCAACCTTTACCTGTTGACAGTTCATGCACCTCGAAATGTATTCGGCCATGTCCTTTTTCATTCCTGGCCAAAAGTACTGCTTTCTGGCGGTAGCAATTGTCTTCTGGTATCTTGGGTGACCAGAATACGGAGTTTGATGGATTTCATCCATAACAACTCTCCTCAAATCTGCTACATTTGGAATATAAATTCTACCTTTATAAGTAAGAAGTCCATCCTCTTCCAATTTATATCCCTCGTACCTTTTCTCAAGACCTTGTTGCTACAATTTGTCTTTTACCAGCTCATACAATTCATCTTCGATAGTACAATTTACAACCTGCTGCCTCAAATCTGATTGGAAAATACTAAGGGATGCCACATGCATTTCTTTCACCTTTCTGCTGAGTGCATCAGCTACCTTATTCTCTTTTCCCTTTATGTTCTTGATTTCAAAATCAAACTCACATAAAAACTCGCGCCATCTCACCTGCCTGGCATTCAGAGTAGGCTGATCAAATAGGTACTTCAGACCACAATGGTCTGTTCTGAGCTCAAATCTTCTACCCATCAACTAATGCCTCCACATATTGAGAGCATGTACTATGGTTGCACGCTCTAGATCATGAGTGGCATAGTTCTTCTCATGCTCCTTCAACTTTCTTGACTCACAACATATCACGTGGTTGTCTTACATAAGGACTCCTCCAATCCCTTGTCCACATGCATCAGTACATACCAAAAAATCTTTCTCTAAATCTGCAACTTTCAATACTAGTGCACTGATGAGAATATTCTTCAACTGCTGGAATCTTTCTTCACACCTTGAGGTCCATTCAAACTTTATCTCCTTCTTTTGCAAAGAAGTGATGGCATGTGCAACTTTGGAGAATCCCTTAATGAATCTCCTGTAGTATCCTAAAAGTCCCATAAAATATCTAACATCTGTCACATTTCTTGGAGTAGGCCAATTCATAATGGCTTCAATATTTTCAAGGTCCATAGATATACCCTCTTTTGAGATAATGTGGCCCAAATACTGAATTCTATCTCTATAAAAGTCGCACTTGCTTAGTTTTGCATACAGTTGGTGCTCCCTAAGCAATTGCAATGTCAACCTCAAATGCTCTTCATGTTCTTCCTCATTCTTAGAATAAACAAGAATGTCATCAAGGAAAACAAGAACAAAATTGTCCAAATACCTACTGAAGACACTGTTCATAAGGCACATAAATGTAGCTGGTGCATTTGTAAGACCAAATGGCACCACTACAAACTCATAATGCCCATACCTTGTTCTGAAGGTTGTCTTATGAATATATTCATCCTTGATTCTCACCTAATGATAACCAGACCTCAAGTCAATCTTGGAAAACACCTTTGCTCCTCTCATTTGATCAAAGAGGTCGTCAATCATAGGCAAAGGATATTTATTCTTCACAGTAACCTTGTTCAACTATCTGTAATCAATACATAACCTGAGTGTACCATATTTCTTATTTACAAATAGAACCGGTGCACCCCAAGGAGACACACTCAGCCTGATGTACTTCTTTTCCAACAACTCTTGCAGTTGCATCTTCAACTCTAGCATCTCCAGTGTACTCATCATGTAGGGTGTCTTGGAAACTGGTGCTGCTCCTGGCACAAGTTCAATGGTGAGATCAATGTCCCTCTTTGGAGGAATCCCTAGAATCTCATCAGGAAACACATCCTTGAATTCCTGTAACACCTAATAGTCCTCCAACCTAGGAGTTTCATCTCATGTTGCCTCCAAAATATGGGTTGCATACAACTGGAAACCCTTCCTACATAACTTTTTCAACTAAATTGCTGAAACCTGCCTTACTGATATTACCTTTGGAATACCTTTCACAACTACTGGTTTTCCTCCTTCATCCATGCATTCAAAAGTCTTGTTATAACAGTCAAGCTTCACTCTGTGAGCTTCTAACCAATCCATTCCAATGAGAACATCATAGGAACCGAGCGGTAGAACATTTAGATCTACACAAGTGATCAATCCATTTATAACCAATGGACATTTATATACCACTTCACTGACCTTTCTCTTAGTCCCAGTGGCTAGCTGGACTAACCAAGATTTCCTATGCTTTACTTTCTTAAAAGAACAAATCCCCACTACTATAGGAGTAATGTAACTATGAGTAGAACTAGGGTCAATCAAAATAGAAATAGATTGTTCAACAATCTTACCTGCTACTTCAACCACAGTTGACTAGTGATCTGCCTGGCAGTCCTCCATTGCTGCATAAATCCTAGGGACTTCTCTTGCTACTTGACCCACTATTTTTGCTTCTTGAATGTTATAAGCTGGTCTTGCACTTTCATTCTCGAGTGGAAAATATCTGTGCAAGTGGGGTCCTTCACATTTCCAACATTTGAATGGTCCTTTATTTTGTTGGGGATCTTTAGGATTTTCTCCTATCACTCCTACTAGATTACTCACAGCTTGGGATGGTTGCTTCTACTAATTCCTGAATCTAGAAGGTTTGAGACCTTTCTTTCTTCGGTCAAACTTCTCATTTGTGTTGTCCTTCCATTCCTTATGGTAATCAGGTTTACCTTTGCTTTTCTCATAGCAATACTTATCCTTCCTTATTGCTTCTTCAAGAGTTCTAGGCTCATAAAACTCAATTCTATCTTTGTAAGACTAAGGAAATCCACTTAAAAACCGCTGAACCTTCACTTTTTCATCTCTGATGTATCAGACATACCTCAACAATTCCAAGAATTTATTTGCATATTCATCCATGGTCTACTGTCCCAATCTTAGCTCATGGAACTCCCTAATATTGTCATCATAATACTCGTCAGAGAGGTATTTCTACTTGAAATACTTCTTGAACTGTTTCCACTTCAGTCTCCTTTCACTGATTCTCTTTACTTGCTTGAAGTGTTCCCACCAAATGGATGCACTTCCATTCATATTGAATATGGCAACTCTTTCCTTCATGTTTCTCAAATAATCCTGCACTTGAAAGTAATTATTTATCCCAAGAAGCCAAGCTTCAGTCTCTTGTCCAGTCTTTATCTCACCATCAAATGTAGGAGGTTTATCTTTCTTAAATTCATCCTGAGAGCGATCCCTATGGTGTCTCCTCCTTTTCCTTTTATGAGAATATGAGATTGTATCTCCACTAGATTATTCAGAGTCAAATGATCCACTAGAAGTCCTTCTCCTTCTCCTAGTACTGCTCTTACTACCTTCTGGTCTTTATGTACCTAGTCCAGAGTCTATCTTCCTTTGCAAGTCTATCAAACTCTGCAACATGGCAGCATTCAACTGATGCTGCTCTTCTTGGGATTTAATCAAGCTTCTCATGGTGGTTGCAACAACTGACGGTGTATCTTGGAATCTCCTTCCATCAGACTCTATGTCATCATTTTCGTTATGGACATTAGAGGAAATTTCAACTCAAAATGGGCCTTCTAAAATGAACTAC
>LPNX010581751.1:47114-71307 GCA_001517045.1 Pseudotsuga menziesii | reverse complement strand
TTTCAAATTTAAAGAAATTTCATTGGCTAACACATGATGACATGGAATTTGAATAAAAGTTAAAAGGCCCATTTTGAGTTGAAATTTCCTCTAATGCTTTTTCTCCCATGGCATCTCCCGCATGCTCGTAAGAATCTCGAGCATCATATCCATCATGGGTTCTCATAACTGAATCACCACTTACCTACCAACTGCAATTTTTGAAATACTTCCCTTGAAGGTGACTATGATTCTACAAACGTGTTAGATAGAAAAACTGTTAGATGCATACCTTGATAAAAAAAAAACAGAACTACTTACCTTCTCCTGGAAAATCATAAAATAACCATTTTGCTTAAACATAAAATCTTCTTCCTTTTTAGTCCTGTAATCCACTGACAGTTTGCTGAAAGCCCACTGAAAGACAATAAAAAACTTCTTGAAAATTACTGAGAAATTCCCTTGAAAAACCCAAATTTCCATTGACCTAATCAGACCTCTTCCCAGCTAAATTTTTGACACTTTGGCGGTCAAAACACCTATTTTTCTTCGCTGCTCATTGGCGGTCTGTTCAGCTAAGGTTTTGCACTCTTTTTCCACTCTATCGGTGGCTCCAACAACTATAGTTTTTCAATGTGAGCCTTCCAGACCATTTATCAGCAAGGCCAAGGTTTGTTTCATATCAGCAATTGGATGCACTGTGCATCGGGGGAATAGTCCCTTAGGCGGCCACAACAGTGGGAAGAAAACTACCTGTGGCTTCCGTGGCCCTAACCCTGTCGGTGGTCGAAACAGTCAACCCCTACAGCATTGGCGATGAAACAAACTAGGACATAGTAGTGGTGATTGGAACCATTATTCATTGGATGGGTAGTCTCTTAGGTGGATGCAATGGCGGGCAACGATCCCATTGTGGGTCCCACAGACCCTAATACTCCATCGGCTGTTGGAAGTTCTATTTATTGTAGCATCGATGGTCGAAGCAACTAACCACTCGCTCATCGAACAGTTAGTCCCATAGTCTTATACAAGGATGGTCAATAGATCCACTATGATGTCCATGGTCCACAAACCCGTCGGTGGATCGGAGCTCTAAACATTAAGTGTCAACGATTGGAGCATAGTCCACTGGACAACAGCAACGACGGATGCAAAAACAACTAATTTCTTTTAATGTCGTTCATCGGTGACCAAAACAACTAATTTCTTTCGACGTCAGTCGCCACATTGGCGGCTCCATCCTCTAAATTTTGCCGATGGTTTCGACGAAGTGGGCCGAAGTTTCGGTGATTCCGTCAACTAACTTCCGCCGATCAGCGCTCCAATATTCTAACTTTCGTCGATCACCGATGGGATGAACACTTAGACAATTTTTCAAAAATTTTCTTCTTTCTCGTCTGTGTTGGCGCCTTCATCCTTTAACTTTCTCCGACGGTGATGACGTTTCGGCGAACCCATTACCTAATTTTCACCGATCCATTCATATAATTTTCGCCATTGTTTCGGCAATTCCTAGCCATACGAAGCTGTTTTTTCAATGCTTCCATCGTCTAAACTTCTCCGACTATTCCATCACTTAGAAATTTTAGAAAATTTCCTTCTTTGCATCGGCTCCTCAAATAACTAAGTTTCGTCGACGTTTCGGCGGTCTTCGAGAGATCTCTGCTGAAATTGCGGCTCTGCCTTTAACTATTTTCCACCAAAAACCTTCAGTTCTATCTTCATCATTGGCTCTCCCTTCCTCTAATTTTCACCGATCCTATCAACTAGACTTCACCATTAGTCAGGGTCTGTATCAGACGACCATTAGACTAATCTGTCCACTGCATCGGAAGGGCTTCCCACTAAGTCTTCCGATGTGCCAACGGTCTGTCATTTAGAAGAATTTTTGAAGTCCTTTCTGCCTACCCTTCATCGGGTGGCATTCATCCTATACTTTCCAATGTATCGGAGGATATTCCCACTTATTTCTCCGATGACCCGACGAGCTCGGCACTTAAGAGATTTTTCAACAAAAATTTTCAAGAGAAATTTTCTACCCTAATTTCTGATCTCTATTGGGCAGAAGGAAACCTACCTCTGCATTAGAGGAATTTTGGGGTCTAAAATTGGCATCCTAAGGAAAATTATAAAATAATAATTAAAATAATAAAATAATAGTTAAAATAATAAAATAATATTTATTAATTTTGGAGGAAGAAAGAAAAAAACTACTTTTTGTGTTCGTATTTTTGACATATCTGCCTATGTTTTTACTCAAATTTCGATTGGGATAGCTCATTGGATGCGTAATTTGATTTTTCATGTAACGAGTACCCACACTGCATACTTTTGATGGACCCACTACCCCAAAAACAAGAAATACCTGAAAAAATGTGATGATGACATCATCATCATGTTTTTTTAGGTATTTCTTGGTTTTGGGGTAGAGGGGTCCGTCAAAAGTATGCAGTGTAGGTACTTGTTTGATGCATAATCAAATTACGCATCCAATGAGCTCTTCCGATTGAAATTTGAGTAAAGACACAGAGATATGTCGAAAATACGAACAAAAAAATAGTTTTTTTTATGACAAATATGTCAATTCAAGCATTATGGTTGACTCATTTTATTGAAATTCTATTGGTTCTTGAATTCCAACTCGCAAGAACTTATTTTTGGCACATTTTATTATAAGGCCCATTTTAGACCCCAAATTTCCTATAATGCTAGCTGATCCTTCATGGCCCTCTAAGGCCCAAATGCTACAATGATGGCTCTGTCACTGCATGTTCAGAGCCCATTCAGGCCCATGCTGTAACATGAGCTCTGATACCACACTGTAATGTCCCCGACCCTCCGACCGGAAAAGAGGATGCTACTATACACTAAACATTCGGGCAAGTATCCCCATGAACATGTACATACATATAAACTGAAGTAAAATGCTTAAAACATCAAACATACTAAGATGCATAATCATACATATACTCAGCGGAAGCAAAACATACAATTCATGTTCATCAGAATTTATTGACAGTAAATATGAATGCAAAATTAGATTAGTCAAGAATACTTATCTTATAAGAGTTGTCCCACAACCAGCTATGTCACTGCAACATTCCACCCAACCATAGGCTAGCGTGCTCCTTAATCTCTCAGCAACACTGCCACCCTCGAGCTGGGCATGATTCTCCAAGGAATAAGGAACAAGTAGTATTACACATAGCCAAGGATAAAAAAAACATGCCAAGCCAACATAGTTGGGTTTGTCAGGCAGACAACATATCAGCCAAGCCAACACAGTTGGGTTTGTCAGGCAGACAACATATCAACCAAGCCAACACAGTTGGGTTTATTAGGCCATCCAGGAGCTGGGAAAGGATAAATGCTAAGCTGGTGAGCTCATTGAAGAGCCAAGGACACCTACACCAGAACTATCCTGACTTCTAGGACACCCACACACACCCAACACAGGGAATTCAGTCCTTTCTCTGCTACATAGTCCCTCAGGCCCTGACCTCCCTTCCAGTGCTATTCAGGGGTTGGGGAGAAGAAAGCAAGCCCTCTAACTCTATCTATGTGGTTCCCAAACCCACCAGGTTTGTCAAGAAAATTAGGCCCTCATCACCACCCCGATACAGTCCGAAGAAAAACCGTTGCTTTCCTGCAGCCAAACACGCACTTCAAAACTTGGACAGGGGAAGACAATCCTTGAGTCATTCTTGGCTCTATCATGGCAAAAACAACTCCGCCACAACCTGCAACAGATACCACTCTGTAAAGGGAAGTACAGTCAACAAAGCATTAATGATACAATAGCCAACGATCAACAATCAAGTGTCTGGACAAATACATAGTATGATAATGGAAAAGGAACAGACTCTCTGCATGAACGGGAGGGAAAACGTATCCATAGACCGACAATTGGTGAGAGAAAGGAGAATGAACCCTCACACATAGAATCGTGAATCCTTTTATCTCAGCTCTATGTGAGGAAACCGGATGTCTCTGTTTGAAATGGGTAGTGAATAATTCCTATGCATGAGGAATGAATAGCCAACAATGGAGAGAGTGGATAGGGCAATCGGGCATCCCAACCGGCATGTGAGGAAAACCACTCCCAGCCAGTGCATGTGATTGAACCAGCTGGTGGAGAGTGCATGGGGTCAAGCCTGCCACCCACCACTACCCAGCATTAACTGCCCTCAACTAACATAGGAGCTTAAGTGGTTGATCGACACATGGTTTTTCCCCATGGGTTCCAGGTTTAACAATCGGCCCCCTTATCCTTAGTAAATCATGCCCTTTTCAATATAGTTGCATAGATATAGCTGGTTGGGGTTCTTTTAATTAAAATGCATAATTACATGATGCCACAACTCAATATGTGCCGTATATCCCAATATACGATCAACAACAATTCCAATTCCGAAACATAACACAACCAAATTGATGGTAGGGCCTTTGCCTTTAGCTCTGCACCATGATTATTTACAATATATATGTATCATGTATTGTTATAGCTGATTTTACCACACATGGTGAATCACACTTTTATGGACTTCCCTGTCTGTCTGCAGACTCCTTAGACCCCATGGACCATTTTTGTACCTTTGATGTTTCCAAGATCATCGGTAAAAAAATGCAAAAATTGCCATACGTCACTTTTAATCCCTTTCTCACGTATATACGCAGATTTGACCCCTAAAACCGCGTACATCGGGATATGTGCAAAAGGATAAATTCTTTTAGAGTTTTTCTTGATGTGGATCTGACTCACTTGTCTCTTGGCCTTCCATATGCCTTGAGATTGCTCAGATTCGACCTTTCATTACCCCATTGAAGAGCTATATAAGGAACCCTTTGGATACATTGAAGGCATATGAGAAATTGAGAGAAAAGAAACTATAGTCCATTGTTGTCAGAGCTTATACTTGAGTCTGCATCCCTTTGTCCCTTGGAGAACTTTTGTGTTTTTCCCAAGATTTCCTTTTTCTTGTAATCTTGTTATATAGAGATGGAGGATTGAAGTGGTGGAGGCCGAAGTGGAGGACTCAGTTTCTCTGATTCGCAGACGTGTCGACAGAGGTTGTCTCTATTGTAATCTCTGTTTTATATTAATAGAAATATATTTTCCTGTCCAATAATGTGTGTTTGAATGAATATTTGATCCATGGATTATTTCAAATGCTTGTATGTTATTGATTATATATGCTAGAGTAGAGATAACACAGATAACACAATTATATATATTATGCTTGTCTTGTTTATTGAATGTTGAGGAAGCAATTTATCAATTCAAGCTAGAGTTGGAAAGCTCAACGGGGATCTACATCAACTATCCGGAATAAGGTATTAATCAAGATCCTTTAGTGTTAGGTATTTGGTTTCTCTTGCATATAGGAAATGATTGATTTTTGGAGGCAAGCTGTTTGTTGTGGTACCCCAAGCCATAGGAATTTCTCTCTATAATAGAATTGGCGACTCCACTGGGGAGTTCATAGTATTTGTCCTTTGGAGTTTTTTATCGGTATTCAATGTTCTTGAATTGCTCTGATTTCTCTGTTTCCGAGTCGGGTCTGGGGTCATGCTTGCTTGGTAGTGTCTGATTGGTGTGAATTTTGTCTTAGCTTGTCTGTTTTCCTTCATTTTTATACATTTTTCTTCCTGTACGCTATATTTTAACTCATAGTCGCGTATACACGCAGTTTTTACTCCTATAGCCACGTACATATGCGGGTTTCCTGCAAACAGTCACGTATGCCCTGAATTTTTCCTTTTAGAGGAAGATTGATTGTTGCTGGGTGAATTTTGATGATTGCTGAGTCTCCTTTGATACTACTAGAGTCTGTATACACTTCTGTTTCTGACCTGAGACACCTTTTTTAGGGTAATTTTTTTTTTTTAAAGATGTTCTTGTCATTGCATTTTTTATTTTTTGTTTTGGGATTAGAGCTTTAGATTTCTTTTACCTTGGTACTTTGCGTGAGTGCTACTTGATTGTGCTTACAGAGTCTGGGGGTGTTAGTATCATTCTTTTTCTTTACTATCTCATTTTTATTCAAAAAATCCAAAAATATTTGCTTCTTTGCATCATTATGAATTGCACTTTGCACTTTGCATGGTACTTGCACTAGGTTTGCTTAGAGAAGTATTAGTCAGGCTTTCATAAATGAATGATTGCATTTGTCATTTGAAGAAAAATTTGCATTTCACGTAGTAGCATGCCCTATTTTTCATTCGACGCAATGCATTTTTATTGATTGTTAGGTATGTATTTTACTTCATGTTGTGTCATAAAACCATTGGTTGCACGGTCATCTACCTTTTTTGAGTAATAAATCCAAATAAAATCAACACTTAATTAAAATGGATTACACTATTTTCTTTGATAGGGTACACCAACAAGAATAGGTTTTAGGGTCTTGGAATAGTTCATTGTGAGTAAATTCTCCAAGACCACTAAACAACAACATGTATGTGTCTGTCCAGGTGAGAATGTGAAATTACTTGGCATAATTAGTGTTTCTCAGGATCCTCCTCTTACAGGGGAGTTAAGCACGAGGCAATGTGAGCGGTTATTGATTGGGATGACCCCTAGTCATAACTGAGTAGCACCAGAGATATTTCCAAGATTGTTTTCGTATATGGGATCTCTTTCGAGAGTTTTGGGATTTGCTACCCTGCCCATATGGTCAATCCCACCTGTGACTGTCCACCTGAGCATTGATTATATTGAGGTGAGCTTAGTTTCCTTACCTAGGTTATCGAGGGGGTACTTTGCAGGGGTTATTCTATAGGTGTCCTGGCCAGGTTGATGTCGGACAACACAGTCACTATACGCATTGAAGCTGAGGGCCACAATAATTGGTTAAAAACCTCTGCTTGTTGTGTATGGGAGTCTCAAGCCTCTCCTAGGTGAGACATACCTACTTCATTCGGGAGCTCACATATCCTACCCTTGTTTTCTTGTGATTGGATTTAGATTATATTTGTGTATGCTCTATGCACGTTAGCTTGCTTAGGGTTTGCATAATTAGAGAGTCTTTTTCATTTTTTGAGTCATTGTGGATTCGGGTGCGGCACCTCGCTGTTCTTGTCGTTTGGCAGGACTTCCGCCTTCTACATCTCCTCCTCTTTTGGGAGAGAGAAACAGACGGTCCAGGCAAACTACTTCTCACATTGATTCACACATGATGGGAGATCATGAAGATGAAATTTCTGAGTTGTCTTCTCCACCCCATGAGGTTGGGGAAGAGGATCTTATTCCTGTATATGATCCTTCACATGATATACCTACTCACTCTAGGTATGATCCCTCATACATAGGTGGAAGGTATTGGATTTCGGGCGACGAGACTTGTCATGAACCTGCGAGCACTAGTTATGTTAGTTATGGCATGTCTGATATCCCCACACATGATCCGACATTTCATGCTGAGTTGGAGTTTGAGCCTAACACTATGCCTGGGGGCACTCCTGTTCCTTACCATGTGGAGATGTTTGGGAGCATGAGTCACATTACACCTTTGATCCCGGCGGTGGAAGCTAGATCACATGTTCATCCTAGACCTGGTGTTAGTAGTCCTATTAGGATACCAGAACCAAGATGAGTGACTATAGGGAAAACCACTTACATAGTTTCACATGCCCCTTCGTCCTCTATTCCTAGTTCTTTGAATGCTATTCCTCCCCCACATTGACGTGGTCCTTCAGGATGGAATGTTGCTATGAGTCATGTTTTTATCGCTGCTACTCACGTGGTTGTGTCTTAGAGTCAAGTACCTCCTGTTGTTTCGGGAGGTCATATTCCTTCTTCTGGAGGTCATATTCCTACTTCCGAAATGTCTATCCCTACCTATGGAGTATCTCATGGGACATCTTACAGACCATATTATGGACCACAGTATGCATAGAGTTATTCACTGTATGGGTACGGGTATCAACAACCCACTTACTCTCTGAAATATGGCTTTGTACCCCCACATAGTCAAGGGACACCACATTATGGTGCTTCCATGCCACCATACACAGGTCAAAGGGGAGGAGGAAACTATGGCCATGGCCATGGTGGTTACGGTAATCATTCCTATGTGAACCAAAATTATTAGGGAGTGTCTCATCGACCTGCTCAACCTAGGCTCCCTTTCCTCGCAACATTAAATCTGCTTGACCTGTTGAGACTAATGAACGATCCGGTATCTTATGACCCGTCTTGGTCAGCTGTCCCTACGAAGCTTCCCTCGGACATTCCCAAATTCAAGGGAAAACCAGGAGAAGATCCGAGTGAACATGTTACTACATTTCACCTATGGTTCTCTTCTAATTCCTTACATGAGGATTTGATTCGTTTAAGGCTATTTCAAAGCACCCTCACCGAGCCTACCGTGAAATGGTACATAGAGCTACCTAGGGGGCATTCGCTTTGTTCGATGACCTAGCTATGACTTTTCTCAATCACTTCCAGCTACCAGTGCGTTATGACGTTGGCACGGAACTCTTGTTGACATTTTGGCAAGACAAAGCCATGCATATCTCGGACCATATCCAAGAGTGGAGTAGATGGAAGAGATTGATTAAAGCCTTCATACCGCCAGAGTTTCTCCTAGAATGGTTCCTTAAATAATTACTACCTTCTATAGTGAAGGATGTCTCTACATCCGGATTTTAGAACGAGGAACAAGCCAGTTTTAGGACACAGGAATTGGACTTGATTTATGCTCAATCCGGTTTGTTATATGAGATCATTCCTAATGCTTTGCATTCTAGTTTCAACCCTAAGATCAAACCCGGACCACATGCTGATGGAATTGCTGGATGTACGAGTGAAAAACCTACATATTTGGTTGTCAAGTAGGTCAGTCAATTATCTATCAACCAATATGCCTCGGGACAAGCCACGGCTTCATCTCAACCTGGCCAAACAGCAAGTGTGATTTCGGTACAATCGTTAGACCAGATGGGTAACCAACAACCTAGAAGGAATAAGAAGAAGGGTAAGAACAATCGTAAGGGTGGGAATATGAATGAAAATTCCAATTCTAATGACAAGAATGCCCGAAATGCTGGGGGGGACACGCAGCCTAAACGTAAGGTTAAGTTTCCTTGCAAGTTGTGTAAGGAGGACCACCTCACTCACTTGTGCCCTCGGATAGAAGAAGAATCAAGATTCATAGTGCAGGGCCCAGCTGTGCTGACTAACCCTTTACCTCATAATCAAAACATGAACTCGAGGACCCATGATCACTCTGGTGGTGATCAAGATCCACCAGAAGCTAGTGGTGGTCATGGTTGCATCAATATGGTGCGTGCTACTAAGGTTGTGACTCATGCGAAGGACTATGGATCGTCACAACCAGACCTTGGAAAGGAACCTGATCCACTCGGGAGTCCTTTGCATATTGAAAAAAATGTGGATAAACATGAAGTTGCACCTCACATTCCTAAGGGAGTCCTTAAGCATTCGGGGCACATTCCTAATTCCCGAGCCGTCCAGAACTATTCTGTTGTTGAGGATTTGGGCCACGCTCCTTGTGTGATGTTTTCATTATAAGTACTTCAGAGTTGTCCTTCACAAAGGAAGGATTTGCTTTCTACCCTTGGTTTGGAACGATGATAATTCTTCCTTCGTCATCAAATTTGAAACCGTGGGACTACAGCCTCGCTTTCCTTACTCTGTGTCTCTCTTGATTCATGTAGAATGTCTTAACATGACCATCAAATGCATTGTGATTGACGAAGGCGCTGCTGCTTCCGTGATGTTTTTGGCATGTTGGAAGGGTTTGAGTTCCCCCGAGTTGTCTAAATCCGCTACCATGTTGAATGATTTTGATGGTAGATCATTTCGTCCGCACAACATTCTTCCTTCTCTTAAAATCCATTTGGGAGGGAAGACCGTTGCAATAGAGGTCGAGGTGGTTGATGCGCCCCTTGACTACAATTTGTTGTTGGGTAGGAATTGGATGTACAGTATGCAAAACGTAGCTTCTTCTCTATTTCAAGTTGTATTCTTTCCATTTAATGGGAAGATAGTTATGATTGATCAAACATCATTCAAGAATCCACCTGTTACCGCATCTTCGGGAGCTTCGATCCCGATTTTCGAGCACTCTCAGCTGGAAACTAGGAGTGTGGGTGTTGGCATGTATCCATCCCTTATGGGAAGCTTTAGTTGTCCTGCACCTATTCTTATGATTGGGTCTAGTTCCGGTGAGGCTTCACCATCAGTGAGATCGGTGTCTTTTCACACAACCCATATGGAAGATCCTTGGATTCTTCCTACACCGATTCCTTCATGTGATCCCATCGGAATAGATGTGTCGTTTCCTGCAACTATGATAGCGTATCAAGCTAATATTGAATGTGTTGCAGAGCATAGTCCTTCCTCTTCGTGGATGGAAGAGGAGGACCTATATGTGCTACTTGCATGGGCAGTTTAGTATTCTCATGCACATGACTGCCTTGATAGTGTTTTTCCATCGGATGAAGCTATTATTGAGGCTATGTATAGGGTTGAGCCACCTTGGATAGAGTTGCATCATAGATCTTATTTTCTTCCTGAGCTTGACCATTTGGAGTGTGAAGACTTTAGGGAGATTCTTAGTGAGATAATTGGTAGTCTCGTGGTTCCGTTAAGCTCTCCTGGTCTGATGCATGATGGAAACATGGAAAATATATCTCCTAACATTCCTATAAATCTCTCTCACAATCCTAGCAAGATTGAGAATGTCTATATTGGGGTAGAATGTTCCCATGCTGAGATTCAAGAGTATACCAAGCTGTTTAAAGAATTTTGTGATGTATTTGCTTTGTCATATGATGAAATGCTAGGTATCAACCCTCGCATTGTCAAGCGTGAGATTAAAACTTATCCCAATGCTAAGCCTGTTTGACAACGATTGCATGTGGTGAATCCTAGGAAAGCACCCGTGATTAAGGCTGAGATAGAAAAGTTGTTGAATGCCAGTTTTATCTATCACATTCCCTTTAAGGAGTGGGTTTCAAACCTTGTTCGGGTTGATAAGAAGCAGGGAACAATCTGCATATGCACTGATTTCTGTGACTTGAATTGTGCCTGTCCTAAGGACAATTTCCCCGCACCGTTTATTGATCAAATTTTGGATGAGTGTGTGGGAAGTGAGGTATTTTCCTTTATGGACGGCTTTTCTAGATACAATCAGATATAGATCAAACCCAAGGACCAACATAAGACTGCCTTTATTTGTCCTTAGGGTACCTTTGCATATCGGAATATGCCTTTTGTCCTTAAAACCGTCGGAGCCACTTTTCAGCGGGCTATGACCTTAATCTTCCACGATCTCAAATCGATTATTGAAGTCTTTTTGGATGACCTTGCTGCTCATTCTCGTATGAGAATGCATCATTCCTACCATTTTAGATTAGTGTTTGAAAGGTGCCGCCATTATTTGGTTAGATTAAAACCTCACAAGTGCATCTTTTGCATGAAGTCTAGTCGCTTATTAAAGTTCATTGTCTCCAAAGAGGGTATAAGAGTCGACCCTTTGAAGGTTGAGGCAATACTTCAATTGTCTCCCTTGAGAAACATTAGACATCTTCAATGTTTGTAAGGCATGGCAAACTTTTTACAGAGATTCATCATGAACTTTGCCAATTTGACTAGAGGATTTATGCATCTTTTGAAGAAGGACACTACCTTTTGCTAGGATGAGCGAGCCCAGGAGTCCTTCAATGCACTTAAGCGAGCCTTAGCATCGGCCCCGGTGATTATTCCACCCGACTATAGCTGTGACTTTCTACTTTATGTGGCCGCGTCCATGGAGACAATTGGTATGGTTTTGGTTCAAGAGGATGAGGAGCTCTAAGAGCATGTCATATATTATCTAAGCCAGAACCTTATAGATGCAGAGATCCGGTATTACCATGTGGAGAAGCTTTCCTTAGCTACTATTCATGTGGTTCAAAGATTGAGACACTATATTCTCCTTTACCAAAACTTGGTTGTAGCCCATGTCAATCTATTTCAGTTTGTCCTCACTAGAAGGATGATCAGGGGAAAGTATAATAAATGGATTGTCATCTTACAAGAATTCGATCTCGAGTTTGTTTCGTCAAAATCGAAGAAATCGTTGATTTTTGCGGAGCTTATATCTGATTTCCCAAGTGAGGAGGAGGAGGAAGTTTGTGAAGATACGTTTGTCGATGAGCACATCTTCTTGATCTCAACTTTGGATCCATGGTATGGGGATATTATCATATATTTACAAACATTAATGGTACCTACTCACCTTTCACGAGATGAACAATGATGACTACATCACGTATCCAAGAATTACCTCGTAGTGGATAACACATTGTACTGCCATGGGGTAGATTCCATTTTACGTCGTTGTTTAACTCATGAGGAGGCTGAGCTTGTGCTGAATGATTGCCACAGAGGAGCGTGTTGTGGTCATTTATCCGGGATTTCTACAGCCCAAAAAATCTTGAGAGTGGGTTATTTTTGGCCATTGATGTTTAAATATTGTTTCAATGCAGTCAATAAGTGTCGTCCTTTCCAGGTGTTCACACGTAATATGCACTCGCATCCTGCCCCATTACATCCAATTATCACCACCGATCCCTTCACTAAGTGGGGGCTTTATTTCATGGATTGCAACCCAGGTTCAGCTGGGGGGCATCATCATATTATTGTGGTGTTGACTACTTCACGAAATGGGCTGAGGCTATGCCTACAGTTAAATCTGATGGTGAGATAGATGCACACTTCGTATTCAACCAGATTATTACTCAGTTTGGTATTCCAAAAGAGCTTGTCACTGACCATTGTAGGCACTTTCAGAATCACATGATGGAAGAGTTGGCCTTGAAGTTAGGGTATAAGCAAGAGCATTCTTCTTCTTATTATCCTCAAGCAAATGGACAGGTTGAAGCAGTGAACAAATCACTCAAGTATATTCTCCGACGAACCGTCACACAAAGCAAGACTAATTAGCATATCATGTTATATCCTACTTTTTGGGCTTATAGGACCACTATTAAGACTGCCATGGGTTTTTCTCCATATCAACTTGTACATGGAGTGGAGTCGGTATTGCTGGTTGAGTGTGAGATCCCTTCCTTGAAGCTAGCCATAGAGCTCTTACTAGACACTTCCCCATTGGAGGAGAGTTTGGTCCACTTAGAGCATCTTGATGAATATCGCCGAGATGACTTGGTGGCTCTAGAAGTGAATAAGCATCACATTAAGGTCTAGTATGATAAATCTGTCTGTCCAAGGAAGTTTAGTGAAGGAGATTTGGTCCTTTTGTGGGATCAAGCTAAAGAACCCTTAGGGGTAGGAAAGTTCAACCCCATGTGGCATGGTCCTTACGTGGTTAAATGTGTGTTAGAGAAGGGTGCTTATGAGCTAGTAGATTATGAGGGGACAACCTTGGCAGAGCCTAGAAATGGGCTCTAACTTAAAAATTACTATGCCTGATTTTCAGATAGGGCTGACTATTGTATATTATTGTACAGTATTTTGCATAGTTAGGTTTTTCTTATGGTGATTGGGTTTGTTGATTAGCTTCCGTTTATTATGGCAGATGTCAATGGAGTCTTCCATTTATATAGGATTTACAGATGGTGCAAGCTGTCACACTCAACAATCAGCCTCTGTTGCTTGGGTGATTTATACTCCTACGGGTCAGGTATTGTCTTCAGGAGGCAGATGTTTATGACCCTCTTCAAATAATGTTGCTAAATATAGTTCCATTATCGAACTTCTACAGGATGCCATTTCACATGGTATTCTATCTCTTGAGGTACGTCTTGACTCGGAGTTAGTAGTGTCATAGCTTAATGGCTTGTATCATGTTAGGGATCCAACATTATTATGGAGATTCTTAAGTGTGAGATTGTTAGAATGAAAATTTGACAACATAACATACATACATGTTCCAAGAATTTATAATCAAGTTGCTGACTCATATGCTAACTACGTGTTAGATTGGAATTTGTTTCATAGACAATAATCTTATTAGAAACATACATTTTTACACGTGTAAATAAATAAATCGATCATCATAAAAGTTTTTCATTAAACATCCAAAATGTGATAATACATAGTGTCATAATACAAAAATGGGGCTTCTGAGCCACCAAAATATAAATACACGGTAGTACAAAATGTATCACTCCCAGGTATCTAAGCCTGGGGAGGAGGAGGGGGGTTCTTATCATGGAATGTCACCATGACTCTAGCTAGTCGTTGAAACAACTACACCCATGCTCATGGCACACAAACCACCTGATGCTGCATGGCCTCAGGAAGGTCCTCGACCTGCACCATGGGTACCCTATGTGTCAGCCGCACGAAGTTGGTATGAATGCTTTGGAGCATCTGCTCCGCATCCACACCCATAATGTCATCTCCTCTTCCCCTCCGTCTATGACATGGGAAGCCTTCAGGCCATCGTGGTCCTACATCTATGTTGGGGCGCGCACCTCAACGGTCCTTAAGATGGGTAACTCCGCGGGTTTTGACTCAAAATAGTCTTAGGGGTGTCGGGGGTTGAGTCAAAGTCCTCTATTGTAATAAACCTGCAGCTTAAGACCAGGGTTTAGGGTTTTGGGTGCCCATGGTTTGAATCCATGTTTTTGTAAATAGTGTGATATAAATAGGCACTTGGGTAAATAAGAAAGGTTAGGCTTTTTTATGTAAAGAAAGAAAGGCAAATCTAAGGCTGATTGTGTAAGGAAAGGTTAAGTCCCAGCTTTGTGCATGGACGACCTCTGCAGCTGTGTGCGCAGAGGGTTTTTGTAAGAAGATTAAGGAAAGATCTGCAGCTGTGTGCGCAGAGGCCTGCTGCTTTGTGCGTGGCTTGAAAGGACTGAAGGGATCTGCAGCTGTGTGCGCAGATCAAACTATGGTTTTGTAGCAAGTTGAATAAAACACAGTTTTGTGGACGTAACCCCTACACTGGGGGTGAACCACGTTATATCTGGTGTTGTTTTTTCTTGTGTTGTTTCTCTTTCTGTTGTCTTTTATGCATTAATAAATGTATACATTTGATAACTTAGATCACTGCTAATAACAAGCTTCGCTGTGAATTCCCTGTAGTGGGTTAAGCAAGTCACGGTTGTTTATCTATCTACGAAGTTTTATATGAGTGAATGATAAAGCTGTGTAATTATTGATTAATAAGTTTATTAAAGGCTAAGGTATAGTAATACCCCTCTCTGCTTGCAGAAACCTGAGTCTGCGGCACCCCATAGCTGTTTCGGGTGAGACTGCAACCTGCACGCAGGTTGTTGCCGAAAGGGCCAACACTGTGGGTCTTTTGTTGGTTCGACATAAAAGGATTAAATCCGGATCTGCCCTATTGCCCAAAAAATTGGTTCCGTTGCCGGTTGAACTCAGTATATTCCCCAGAGGGGTTTACGTCGTACCTCAAGGGCTATGTTCTGGAGGCCCTCTGTGACCGAAATTGGTGATTGGTTTGCTGAGACTTATCTGCAATTCGCGCAACAAGAGAACACAAATCCGCGTTGTAGCGCACGTGACTTTTTACAAAGGTATGTTTTTTGTGATGCTTATGAAATTTTCTTTGGTAGTATCCACATAGAGTTGCACCAGTGGTTGTCTAGGTTAACAGAGAGAAGGACGAACTTCCAAGCTCGACGGGTTCCCACGTGGACCCCCGCAAGGGTCAATCTTGTGCAACACGTGAACAACGAGGTATCCCACGCTGTTGATTTCTGGACGACGTGAACATTGGAAGCCTTCATGACAGAGTTTTCCATTAACACAAGTAGCTCCTTCAGCGAAGCTCTACGGCAGTTCTTCAAAGGGCCCCGTGGTAATTTTTTGAATTCATTAAGCTTAAGGATTAAAATACTATTGGCTAAAAAGGGTATATTGTTGTTGGAATCAGACTGCTAGCTAGTAGTACTAACATATGTTTGCAAGTGATAATACCTTCGACGAGCAAAGTGGTTTGCTGCGAAGTGGAAAAAGGTACAAAAGAGATTTTGATTCCTATTCCTTAAGTCAGGCTACCGCATCTTCCCCTGAAAATCCTGAAGAGTCAGACTCTGAAGAAAACCCTTCAGTTGGAAACCCTCCGGTCACCCTGCACCGAAGCTCTGTTACCCCTGAAATTCCGTCGTAGTCTGACAGTCAACCAAGTCTGAGTATTTCGGCCACAGGTCAATCTGCCCCTGTAAACCCCCCCCCATCGACATCCTGTCCCCCTCCCACCCCTCCCAAAACCGCCATGGCCCACCTAGTTGATGACATTAAGCTCCCCATCTTCAAAGGCATGGGATCAGAGGACCCAGAACAGTTCTGGTTTTTATGTGAAGCAGTATGGAATGCAAAGAAAATTACAGACCCGGATGTGAGAGCCGCGCAGCTCATTACTTCTTTCCGGGACCGGGCTTTGACCCGGTTCATGAAATTCTCCAGTACTCAGAGCCCTATGTTAGATGAGATTAAGGCAGCCATAACTAAAGAATTTAAGAAGTCTAAATCAAAATCGCAGAGCATCACTGAACTCAAAGAGATTCAATAGCGGCACGGCGAATCAGTGTGGGACTTTGACCAGAGATTCAAAGTTCTACTGGACCAAGTCAGCTTTACCATTAGTCCTGCGCAGCACAAGGAATGTTTTATTGTAGCATTGTTACCACATATCAGAACTCCCCTCATGCAACATAAGGCTGATGACCAGCAAGAGGCTCTGGAAATCGCAATGAAGCTAGAGACTGTCCCCGTCGGTGATGATTTTGGTATTGCTCAAATCCAAGTGCAGCTAGCAGCGATGGCCCTGGAACTTCGCGAGATGAAGAAGGGGAAACCCAATCGCAAAGAGGTTTGGTGTATGCAATGTCAGACCAAAGGTCACGACAAGGAACGGTTCCCTTTGGTAAGAAAGTACCTGCATACAAGTGCGCCGAACCCATTTCCACCACAAGTCCTATATTGTGAGCTCTGCCGAACGACAGGTCAGCATCGGCCCGAGAAATGTTACCTATTGCAAAGGTATGGACAAGGACCTAAGAACCCCTACTATAATTTTTTCAAGTCTGTAGGTCATAATGAGGATGAGTGCCGCACCTATGACGCCTACTGGGTGCACAATGACGGCCCAAGTAATGATAGCTACGGTTACCAGGGGGGTGCCTCCGGTAGAGGTTTTTCTGGAGGCCGTGGTGGTATGGCCGGAAGAGGCCGAGGCCAGTTGGTGTGTTACAATTGTAACCAAGCTGGGCATTTTGCTCGCGACTGTCAGAACCCCACTACGACATGTCGGTACTGCCGCACGGTAGATCATGTGATTGAGCAGTGCCCGCAGCTCATAGCTAAGATTCAGGCATGATAGAGTACCCCTACGCAGAACATCCAGATGATTTTAGTTGAGCCCAGACCTGTCGCAACCGTCAATGTTGTCACATGGAGTGGCGCTATGACACACCCACAAAATACAGAAAAACAGCCTGCCGACGCTTGGGTTCGTAAGGCTCCTGCGAAAATCCCAGCATTTGATATCATAAGAGAAAGAGAGACCTTTATGGAAGTCAAGAAAGATTTTGCTCGCCCTAGCACATCCGTTGCACCTGCGCAACCACAGCAACTATCTGCGCAGCCCGAGGAAGCCCCACTGGATAACGTAAGTACCCTCTCCTCCTTTTTACAGAGTTGCCTCAAATTTTTAAGAGATCAGGATGCTCTGACTTAATTACAGAAAGTCATTTCTTCTTCGGTACTCAGCAAAGTTTTCGTCAGGACAAAACTGTTCACAGAGTCAGCAGAACTGGCAAGGAAATGAGATTGAATACTCAGATAGGAGCATACGATATGACTGATGTTATCTTGGAATTAGGGTCCGATGTAAATGTGTTAACTAAAAAAACCTGAGAACAAATGGGAAAACCCACCCTTGCCTGGTCCCCTATCCAGCTGAGACTAGCCAACCAGCAAAGGATTGTGCCTCTAGGAAGATTCCTGAGTGTCCAAATAGATATTGCCGGGGTCAGTACTGTCATGGACTTCGAATTAATTGAGATCATTGATGACAACAATCCCTACCCAGCGTTGTTATGAATTGAATGGGCAATGGAAAATGCTGCAGTTATTAACCTAAAGAAGAGACATATGATCTTCGAGGGGAGAGAATTGAGAGTCATCCTACCCATGGATCCCTCACAAGGGGAATGGTACACAGAACCACTCCGACAAGAGGATCAGGATGATGTGGAGCCCATATACACTATCACCACGCAGGAAGAAGGTTCTGAGGATCCTCCTGCCACAGGTTGGGAGTTTGGTAGCTCCTGTAACACGGACTCTGAAGATGACTTAGAAAGCTGGAAGAACCGCTTACATGAGCCCCATGGGTGCAGCCATGGCCAAACTACCAAGTCCCTCAGATGGCTCAATTCACAACCAAACACTTTACCTATTTTTGATGGCTTGACCGATCCTGAACTGTTCATTGCCCAAGTCTCAGGCTTGATACCTGAGTCATAGAAGATGGAAGCTCTGGAATCCGCATTTCGAGCCACAGCAGCCAAGTGGTGGAAGGCCCATAAGGTACATATTCTTAGCTGGGAATCTTATCAGAAGCTCCTGTACCTGCGATTTAAGGGCCCAACGGAGGAGCTACGAAGCAAGTTTGACGAAAATTCTAATCCTCAGGAACATTTGGAACAGTGCTACGAGGCATGGAAGTATGTCCCTCAAAATGAATGGGTACATAGATTTGTGCACACACTGGAACCAATAGCAAAAAATTGGTATGTGGAGGCTGAGCTCTGCCAAGATACTGTAAGTTGGGACTGTCTTGTTCATAGTTTTATGTATACTTTCTCTACTAATGATGTCTGTCCAGCACTAGATGCAGCTATCAGGATAATTCATACTAAGGTATTTGATGACCAAGAAGTAATAGAACATCAACATGATTGGCCCACACAAGAAGCCCACGCAGTCGAATGTTATAACTTCGCAATTGACGAAGATGACGACCCGCACAACATCGCTATCCCTGAGTCAGAAGGATGCTCTGACGTACATGGACCAGCAGTCAAAGCCCCAGAAGTAACTCAGCCCTCGAAGATGCGCATAGTTAACATTGGATCCGAAACACATCCTAAGTTTTCTACAATCGGCGACTATTGCGATGAGGAAATGGTCAGCAAGGTAACCCAACTTCTCCACAAGTACCAAGATCTCTTTCCAACAAAGTTTTCTGAAATGAAGGGTATCCTGGGTGATATTGGCATAATGAAGATTCCTTTGAAACCCGATGCCAAACCTGTGAAATAGCATCCTTATAGATTGAATCCGAAGTATAAAGAAAAGGTTAGGGTGGAGCTGGATAAGATGCTCGCCGCAGGAATAATTGATCCTGTTGAGGAATCTGAGTGGGTCAGTCCTATGGTGGTCCAGGAGAAGAAGACTAAGGGTGAAATCTGAATCTGTGTAGACCTACGAAAACTCAATGATGCCTGCCTGCATGATCCTTTTTCCACCCCCTTTACAGACGAAGTGCTCGACAATGTCGGGGGTCAAGAAGTGTACTCTTTTACCGATGGTTTTTTTGGCTACCATCAGATCCGAATCACTCCAGAGGACCGACATAAGACAACATTTTCTACCGAAATGGGATCCTTCCAGTATACTGTCATGCCCTTTGGGTTAAAGAATGCACCTGCTATATTTTCTAGAGTAGTCATCTCCGCGTTTAAGGAATACATACATAAATTCCTAGAAGTTTACTTTGATGATTGGACCATTTTTGGGCTAGTAAAAGACCATCTAACCAGTTTGAGACTTATGTTGAACACTTGTAGACAGCACCAGATTTCCCTGAATCTAAAAAAGTGTATCTTTTGTGCACCTTTTGGAATTCTGCTTGGTCACGTTGTATGTAAGCAGGGATTGATGATGGATCCTGCGAAGATCGCTATCATTGTGAACCTGCCACCCCCGAAGTCCGTCAAACAACTTCGCACGATGCTGGGTCACACCGACTACTACAGGAAATTCATCCAAGGCTATGCTCAAATTACCGCTCCGTTGGAGAGGCAGTTGAAGAAAGATATCAAGTTCGAGTGGACACCGGAGTGTCAAGCAAGCTTAGATATTTTAAAGGAAAAAATGGTCACCGCCCCTATTCTAGTATTTCCTGACTGGAACAAAGAGTTCCATGTGCATGTCGACACATCCTCCATTGCTCTGGGTACTGTGCTAGCTCAGTCAGGAGTAGGTAATATCGATCACCCTATCTCTTTTGCAAGTAGAAAATTGTCCACAGTAGAGAAAAATTATACTATGACAGAACGCGAAGGTCTCGCTATGGTATATGCACTACAGAAGTTTCGACATTATCTGCTAGGATCTCATTTTAAGATGTTTACTGACCATTCTGCTTTGAATTATCTGGTTAACAAGCCTGTGCTAGGTGGAAGAATATGTCAGTGGTTGCTCCTATTCAAAGAATATGATTTTGAGATCATCGTTAAGCCTGGAAGACTTAACCTAGGACCTGACCACTTGTCGAGGCTCGACTCAGGCGAAGAACCTACCAATTTGGACGAAGGTCTTCCTGATGCCCAGCTATTTGCTATACAGATGGTTGATGAATATTTTCAGGATATTGTTCAATACTTGTCCATAGGTTTTCCACCCCCTGAGATGACCACACAGCAGAAGAAGCAGTTGGTGGTTCGCGCAGCGGACTTCACCTTAATAGCGGGACAACTGTATAAAATGGGACCAGATGAAATACTGCGCAGATGCGTCTTGGAGCATGAACGGCCACTAATTTTGGCTTAAGCACACTCTGGCACAGCAGGAGGTCATTATGCAGGGAAAGCCACCGCACAGAAGATTTTGACAACCGGCCTATGGTGGCCCACGGTTCATAAGGATGCAAGAGAATATTGCCACAGCTACGACGTCTGTCAGAGGATAGGCAAACCATCCAGGCGGGATGAAATTCCCCTAGTCCCGCAGGTAACCTTATAAGATTTTGACAAATGGGCTATTGACTTTGTCGGCCCTATCAACCCCCCCGCGAAGAAGTCTGGAGCGCGATATATTATTATAGCTACTGACTACCTTACCCGTTGGGATGAAGCCCAACCAGTCAAGAACTGTAGTGCTGCTACAGCCGCAAAATTCATCTTCGATCACATCTTATCCAGGTTTGGGTTCCCTCGCATCCTTATGAGTGATCAAGGATCACATTTCTTAAATAAAACTATTGCAGTGCTGACTGAAGAATTTCAAGTATACCATCAGAAAAGTACAGCCTATCATCCACAAGCAAATGGGACTGTCGAAGCTTTTAATAAGATCCTTAAGCATGCTTTGACAAATATTTTTAATGCTAACAGAAATGATTGGGACCTTCGAATTCCAGCAGTGCTATGGGCTTACAGAACTACTTGCAAAAAGTTGACAAGCCATACACCTTTTCGACTAGTTTATGGGCAAGAAGTCGTCATGCCCATGGAATACATTGTTCCCAGCCCCAGAATATCTGCTTTCACCAAGATGGATGACCCAGCCATAATGACAGAAAGACTAAAACATATATTAGAACTCGAAGAAGATAGATTTATTGCAGGTTTCCAGCAACAGGTGCAGAAAGCTCGAGAAAAAGTATGGCATGACAAACACATCAAGAAGAAACAATTCCAGCAGGGTGATCTTGTGCTCCTCTATGACATCAAATTCATGAAGTTCCCAGGAAAGTTCAAGACACATTAGAAGGGCCCATATATAGTACAGAAAGTTACTGATGGGGGCGCAGTCCAGCTAGCTAAGTTAAATGGAGAACTTTTCCCTTCTATGATAAACGAGAGTCGTCTAAAAAAGTACAGGGACAGGCCAGGTACTCAGAATCAGAGGTAGCACCAAGAAAGAAAAATTCTACATACCCAGAACAGCTGAAATTGGGTACTGGACCATAAGACAAGCTGCTCATAACACTAGGGAATGTCGCAGTCTGAAGGCTGAAGTATGGAAAGTCGAAGGTTGGTCAGGGGTGGTAGGGTCATACTGTGTCGAAGTGGAAGGTGGTCGTTGTGTCATAGGTTCCAACTATGTCGCAACATAGAATGTGATGGATGGGACAAAATGAAATTGGCGGCAGCAGCACATGAGCTACTCTCAATACCTATAATTATGAGATTTTGGGAAAATCTGAGGCCGGGTGTGACGAGATTCTTCATTAGAGGAAATTTGGGGTCTAAAATGGGCCTTATAAGAAAACGTGCCAAAATAAGTTTTTGTGAGTTGGAATTCAAGAACCAATAGAATTTCAATAAAATAAGTCAACCATAATGGTTGAATTGACATATTTGTCATTAAAAAAAACTACTTTTTTTGTTCGTATTTTCGACATATCTCAACGTGTTTTTACTCAAATTTCGATCGGGAGAGCTCATTAGATGTGGAATTTGATTCTGCATCCAACGAGTACCCGCACTGCATGCTTTTGATGGACCCCACTACCCCAAAAACAAGAAATACCTGAAAAAACATGATGATGATGTCATCATCACATTTTTTCAGGTATTTCTTGTTTTTGGGGTAGCCGGGTCTGTCAAAAGCATGCAGTGTGGGTACTCGTTGGATGCGGAATCAAATTTCGCATCCAACAAGCTCTCCCAATCGAAATTTGAGTAAAAACACAAGGAGATATGTCAAAAATACGAACACAAAAAGTAGTTTTTTTCTTTCTTCCTCCAAAATTAATCAATATTATTTTATTATTTTAACTATTATTTTATTATTTTCCTTAGGAGGCCCATTTTAGACCCCGAAATTCCTCTAATGGGCATTCAAGCAGATTTGGTGTCATTAATACACTATGCTGACAGATTTTGTAACGGCATTCTATAAGTAAACTACATTGGTTTGTGACATTTTCCTCGAAGTACTTCTTGGAGTTTGCTCGACTAGAGCCATGTCAAACAATTGTGAAGTCCAGGAGCTAGTACGAGAGTTCAGAGAGAGAGGTCTGCAGAACCTTTTGAGTAATCTGCTAGTACAGTCATATTCGACCTAGGTACACAGGCAGGCAAAAGTTCGCTCTAAATCAGGCGAAGGCAGGCACAAATTCACTCTAACGTGGAGCAACGACGGCCATAAGACCTCGCCAAATCACTTTGGGGAGCCCCACCCTGAAATCTTCGAGCATAGCAGAACCGTGGCAGCTGTGTGTCTTATGCAGTGTGACATGCAATTCCAGGGGACCCCAAGCTGTGGATGGTTAAGTATCGCCAACCTGAGCAAGGGATGGGGGTGTAGATGGATCCACAAGGCCTTGCTCAGTATAAATATCAAAAAGGAAAGAAGCAGGTAGCCGAAAACCAGCAGGAAGGACTCCAGGAACCAGCGCACAGTGTCTTCGCCAAGCAAATTTTACCACCAACCGAGCAGATAAGTGCCCCGGGACGGGACATTGGTGAGTCTTAGGGGCCTGTTGGGGCATGCACCTCAACAGTACTTAAGATGGGTAACTCCGTGGGTTTTGACTCAAAATAGTCTTAGGGGTGTCGGGGGTTGATTCAAAGTCCTCTATTGTAATAAACCCGCGGCTTAAGACCAGGGTTTAGGGTTTTGGGTGCCCATGGTTTGAATCCATGTTTTTGTAAATAGTGTGATATAAATAGGCACTTGGGTAAATAAGAAAGGTTAGGCTTTTTGATGTAAAGAAAGAAAGGTGAAGCTAAGGCAGATTGTGTAAGGAATGGTTAAGTCCCAGCGTTGTGCGTGGACGACCTCTGCAGCTGTGTGTGTAGAGGGTTTTTGTAAGAAGATTAAGGAAAGATCTACAGCTGTGTGCGCAGAGGCCTGCTGCTGTGTGCATGGCTTGAAAGGACTGAAGGGATCTGCAGCTGTGTGTGCAGATCAAACTGTGGTTTTGTAGCAAGTTGAATAAAACACAGTTTTGTGGACGTAACCCCTACACTGAGGGTGAACCATGTTATATCTGGTGTTGTGGTTTCTTGTGTTGTTTCTCTTTCTGTTGTCTTTTATGCATTAATAACTGTATACATTTGATAACTTAGATCACTGCTAATAACAAGCTTCGCTGTGAATTCCCTGTAGTGGGTTAAGCAAGTCACGGTTGTTTATCTATCTGCGAAGTTGTATATGAGTGAATGATAAAGCTATGTAATTATTGATTAATAAGTTTATTAAAGGCTAAGGTACAGTAATACCCCTCTCTGCTTGCAGAAACCTGATTAT
>LPNX010581751.1:33657-44256 GCA_001517045.1 Pseudotsuga menziesii | reverse complement strand
ATCCCATCGACTTCAGATCATTTATTCTGGGATAGGAATCTAGAGTCATTTTTGAGTGCCTTGAGACTTGCAGTCATCAGTGGCAGGTTCTCTCACCATCAACAATTTTTTGGGAATACATCAATGTCCCCTGATAGATGGATTCTCTCAAGTGTTCGACCTCAACACATTTATTCACACTTGTTAGTTTGCACTCTAGTACCTTGATTCCCATTATCATTATCAGTGGGTGATCTCGCGTCTATTAACGGTATACATCAATGACCAGTAATCAGATGATGGACTACTATGTTCGACCTTGACACCTCTATTCACATAGTAGGACATATACTTGTAGCGGTTTGTGTAGAATACCTTCCAGATTGGTGGCATCTCTCATATGCTACCTCCTTGATCGTGCCAATGTTCATGAGATTTTAGCTCTCGTGACTTAATTCCAGTATATGTCAGACATTTCCAGCTAGTATGGAGATCTTGATCTATTATATATCTTCATCCTTCATGGAGATCATGATCCTTTGTATATCTTCATCATGGATATTCTGATCTATTTATATTGTACGTGGTGATTACCACATATGTCATATTGTATCATGCCTATTCATGGCCATTGTACTCTTATGCATCTGAGACTGCTATATCTATTTGCATTTATGTGTAGAGTTGTATCATTGTATAGTGCTGATTGGATGGATGGTTCTTCCACTGGGTTCTTCATCACTCCACTTCTGGGATGGACTTATAATGTATTTCGGCCATCGTATGACCCCTTTGACCTCACACATTAGGGGGCATCTGTTATAGATGATTTTACCACACATGGTGAATCACACTTTTATGTCCTTCCTTGTCCCTCTACAGACTCCTTAGACCCCATGGACCATTTTTGTACCTTTGATGTTTCCAATATCATCCCTAAAAACATGCAAAAAATGCTATACATGACTTTTAATCCCTTTCTCGCGTATATATGCAGATTTGACCCCTAAAACCGCATACATCAGGTTGTGTGCAAAAGGCTAAATTCTTTTCGAGTTTTCCTTGATGTGGATCTGACTCACTTGTCTCCTGGCCTTCCATATGCCTTGAGATCGCTCAGATTCGACCTTTCATTACCCCATTGAAGAGATATATAAGGAACCCTTTGGATACATTGAAGGAATATGAGAGGAGAGCAAAGAAACTATAATCCATTGTTGCCAGAGCTTATACTTGATTCTGCATCTCTTTGTCCCTTGGAGCACTTTTGTGTTCTTCCCAAGCTTGCCTTTTTATTGTGAGCTTGCTATCGAGAGATGGAGGATTGAAGTGGTGGAGGCCCAAGTGGGGGACTCAGTTTCTCCGATTCGTAGACGTGCTGACATAGGTTTTCTCTATTGTAATCTCTATTTTATATTAATAGAAATATCTTTTCCTATCCAATAATGTGTGTTTGAATGAATATTTGATCCATGGATGATTTCAAATGCTTATATGTTATTGATTATATATGCTAGAGTAGAGATAACACAATTATATATAGTATGCTTGTATTTTTTATTGAATGTTGAGGAAGCAATTTATCAATTCAAGCTAGAGTTGGAAAGCTTAATGGGGATCTACATCAACCGTCCAGAATAAGGTACGAATCGAGATCCTTTAGTGTTAGGTATTTGGTTTCTCTTGCATATAGGAAAGGATTTATTTATGGAGTCAAGCTATCTGTTGTGGTACCCCAAGCCATAGGAATTTCTCTCCATAACATGTATATTTAATGCATCGGGGTCAAAACCGGGGTGTTACAATTGAAGAGCAAGAAAACTATAGTCCATTGTTTCTGTAGCTTGATTATACTTGAATCTGCATCCCTTTGTCCCTTGGAGCACTTTGTGTTCTTCCCAAGCTTTCCTTTCTTGTGAGCTTGCTATCGAGAGATGGAGAATTGAGGTGGTGGAGGACTGAGCTTCTCCGGTTCATAGACGTGCCGATAGAGGTTGTCACTTATGTAATCTCTGATTTACTTAATAGAAATATCTTTTCTTGTCCAATGATTTGCATTTAAATGAATATTGAATCCATGGATGTGTTTAATTGCTTATGTATCATTGATTATATATGCTAGAGTAGGACTAACACTATATTATATAGCATGCTTGCCTTGTTTTACTGTTGTTGAGAGTAAATTGCCAAAGCAAGCAGTATTGGAAAAATCTTAACGGCGATCTACTACAACTGTCCAGAATAAGGTATGTGTTGAGATCCTTTAGTCTTAGATGTTGTATTTCTCTTGCATATTGGGAAGGGATTGGTTTTTGTGGTTTCTCTATCTGTTGTGGTACACCCCAAGCCATGGGAAGTTTTCTCCATAACACGTCATTTATTTTCTTAATGATTTCATGTATTAGGTGGCCCAAAATATTCCCAGTGGGAAGGTTTGATCCAGGTGGATCATCTCAAAACCGATCAAATTTAAAGTCTTCAAAATGAAAATAAAATATTACAGGAGGAAAGAACTCATTAACATATTTCCAACAACATTCGTTTCATGCGAAAAAACCTCCAAATGAAGAAGTTGTCAGCATTTAAAGTTTCCAAAAGGAGAGTTAAAATTGTAAAAAGTTGTAAATAATGGTTAAAACAAATGGTGTAAAAGATATGTTGTTAATGGTTGTATACAATTAATGTGCCGTTGATATTTAGGCAATGAGTTCCATTATATTTTAATTATTATGCAGTGTAAAAGGGATGAATAATACCCATTGAACAAAACAAGTCTCATGGTAAACAGACAAGTATTGCTCAGTATAATTACAGTATAAAATTTCATTAATCCCAACAATATACAATAGTATTACATAAAGGAGAATTCAAATCATGTGGATAGGATTCAAATCACAAAATCCATCTAATTGCATGGCTAACTAGAAGTGTTTAAATCACTATCGGAGTAGACTAGCTAATCTCCTGTTGTCTAATCCCATCTCTCAATCATTTATAATCAGTTAAACTAGTCTAACTGATGTGGTAGGTGAGAAGTAGGAGAGAATAGGTTCCTTCCAACATGAAGCCACACAATACTGGCACTAACTGAACTAGAGGACATCTAACTGAATGTAATTTAAGTGTAACTAAGCTTGACTAGTCACAAACTACCAACAACTGAAGGAGGTTGGTGTTGACACTCCCATTGGCTCCTAAATTGTAGGTATTAGTCTAGGAGGCACATAAATTGATGCATGAATGTGCAATTAGTTTTAGTTAGCCTCTATTGTGTTCCTCACACTCTAGTGACTGGTACATGTGGTCCCATTAGGCCAAGTGGATCCAATGGTACTAATTGACCCACTAATAACTAAATGACTCCTAAGTTAGGAAAATATAATTTAATAGACCAGTTTGGACAAGGGAGGATTATAAATCCTAACACCCCCCTTAATCCTAACTTGGAAAACTATGAGCTCTAGAAATAAGGCCAAAGGTCACCTATTATACAAATCTAAAAGAATAAAAAATTTATACTTAATAAAATGAGGAAATAGGGGAAAACCTCATGGGAAACCCCCCCCTTAAAATAAGCAGTGTTATCACTCTAGGAAACTCCTCTATGTTGTAGCTTGAGGATGCCTAGTAACTTACAATGTTTTTAGGGTTTTTTGATATGGATCAAGTTAGTTGACCTATATAACCTTTCCACTCTCAAGGCATGTATAAAACTCACTCATTTACAAGGCTTTTAGTTACAATTTCTCAGAAGTTGACAATAAGGTGCAGGGATGAAGAACTCATCAGGTTGGCAGACTTACATACAAAACACATGCATATAAATGGCTAAATCCTGATAAGGATGGCACTTATAAATCAAATTGCACTAACAAACCAATAGGATGACAACTATCAGCTATTAATCAATCTGAAAATGACCTAAATACACATTCAGGCATAAGTACAGTAAAGAAAGAGATGATGGTTGAACATATCATAACAAAAGAGCTTATATTCATGAAGAGTAAAATGAGAAGCTGAAATCATTATAGGCTTATAAATCCACGAAGTTGAACCTTTATTATAAAATCGATCTTAGGCTTTATATCCTTTTACAAAATGGACAGATCCTGAAACTTGGATCTGGTTTTTACAAAAATAATCAAAAGTAACAGTTTTTGCAAATTGGGTTTTGAAACCCTACCTAACTACTTGTATAACTATAATGAAGAATTAGTTCACTGACGGAACATTAAATAACTGAAGTAGTTGCTAATGATCACTGCTGCTGGTCCATTGTCTGTTAACCCACTGCTGATTTCTCCTTGAAAATTAGGCTTGATGACTTTATGGAGATGTTTTGTCATAATAGATCTAAACAGACCCTTTCTGATACTTATGTCAGCACCTTTTATCATTAACTTACGCCCCTGAGTCATCTGCAGTCACCAAAATCTAGTTTTGTCTGTCAAAAAATCACTTTTAAACCTCTGTCTTCTTTCATTGGTTAAGAGGCCAGTCTATCGGAGCTTTTAACTGCCGAAAAGAGGAACTTTCAGTGGCTAACAAACTGCTCTAGTGCTCGCTTAGCCATCGAAAGCCTCGTTTCACAAACTTAATTAGGTTTCGCTAAAAAAATTCCTTTCGAGGCCTGTTTGCTCAGCCTTCTTCTTCTGAGAGCTTCATGTTTGGAGTGTTTGATGGGCCCTGGCTCGTTTCAGGAGGCTGGAGACTGATGGCTGCTTCAGCTAGGGTTGATAAGGAAAGGTGGCTGATAGGGTTTTCTTTTGCTTCTTTCAACTATAGCCTTTGGAGCCTCACCATCCTGAGTAACCTGGTATTGTCCTTCAGGTACCTGGTGTTCATCCTTTTCAAGAAAATGTATCTCTCTCTCTCTACTCCAAGTAGGACTTGTGCAATAGATTGTTTCTCCTAGTTAATTTTTCATTGTTTCTCTTCAGTTCTCTTTCTCATACTTCCATCTCATAAACCTGACTTAGTAGCTGATTGATATTTTGACTTCTAGGTTTGTTGGAGGAATCCCTTTCAGCTAGTTCTTCTTATTCCTATGGTGTGGGGGATGGCAATGCTTCAGTAAATGGAACAATTTGTAGAGATAGGGATGCATCCTCTCCTTGTTCTTCCTTAGAATCTGAATAAGGTAGGTTTAATACATTATCCTGGTGTGTTTCTTCCCCCTGACCTATTTCACAGAAATCCAAATTCCTTTTTTCCTTATTGGTTTTGGAGGAGGAGGGAGGTTGTTCAGTTGCTGCAGCTGGGGAAATGGCCCTCCTCCTTCTTCTCCCACTCCTTGGAATGCTAGATTTCTTAATAGGATATTTTCCTTTCTCCTCTGGATGAAGGCCTGTCTCAAAGCCATTCTAGAACAGGAAATAGGGCCAAGCAATGTTTCTTTTATTCAACGATTTCTGGACCAATAGCTGGATAAGATCGTGGTGGAAAAAACTACCAGCAATTTTGGATGGCTGGGCTTTCACTTGATGGGCCATCTTCCCTAGACTTTTCTGTAAATAAAAGGGAAGATTAAGAGGGTTCTTACCTGTGAAGTGGTTCATGAGTTTGAAATGATAGATCATTGCTCTATTGTATCTTCCTTCATAGGTCAAATAAACCACAATGGATTTTAGCAGCTGTTTCCAGCTCTCTTCCAGCCATGATGATGGCACACTCTTCTTCCATATCATTCCCCTATGCCTAGGCTTGAGATATGACCTGAACTCCACATATTTGGTATGGTGGTCTTGAACCACTTCTCTATAGTGCAAGGGAGTTCAGTCACCTTTGATATTAGTGCTTCATCTATGAGAAATTCCTCCCTTCCTATGACTGATTTTGAACCATCAAATTACAAGGAAAAAGCTTCCACCACCTACTGATGAAAACCCTGTATTTTTTCACAGTATTTGTAGCAGCCTACCTCCTGGAACATTTTGCAAACCTATGGATGGGCCTCTAAATAACTGACATCACCTAACTCCTGTCTAAGACATGGTCCACTTTTCTTCATCCCGATGGGTGTAATCTCCTGGGTACCTGCAAAAAAACCCTTAGACTTTGTAGACAGTGTGCTTCAACAAGCTACTCCTTCAGATCTCATTTTTGTGTTGAGAACAATGCTAATTTTGAAACTAAAAATTAGATGGAGTCCTAAGGAACTGATTATGAGTATTTTTTGTTATTTATGGAAGCTGAGGTCACCCAAATGATGACAGCAGCTCGATCCCTAAGACATCTTTTCCAAGATAACCGTACCCTACCTCAGCCATAGCATTTAATGGTTTATGTGATGGTATTTGGGATAGGTGGGGGAAAACTGGAGGTTGGCGGTCAGATCAGTTTGTGTTATTTAAATAATGATCATTTTCACTCATTTATCATGCAGTCACATGGCTCTAGGTATTTTTGGTGGGTAATCATGCTCTAAAATGATCTTCTCTCTTGTTAACGGGGTTGGATGTGATAGTTCCCAACTATTTCCCTATTTTGGCCTTTTCGGTGGTTTAAGACACTTCACAATTTTGTTAACTAGACACCGAAAAGCTTACTTTTGGCGGCTAACTAAACGTTATATTTATTTCTTACGCAGCCGGAATCTTTACCCCATCGCTGTGGTGAATTTCCGTTTTCGGCAGATAGCGACTTTGTAAAAAACCCTTTTTGGCTGTTGAACAGACAACTAAAAATAAACTCATCGGCAATCAAAAACTCTAACCACTAGCGTCGATCGAAACTTTAAAATTGAACATTGCCGCAGTGTCGGCGCTTCAAACCACTAATGTCGCAACGGTTAAGCATCAACGATTGGAAGCTCTAACCACTAAAACATCGAAACCTCAAACCACTAATGCATCGACGATCGATACCTCAACCCACTAGACTCTTCATAGTGTCAGTGACATAAAGGACTAAACCTCCAGAACATCAGTGTCGTAGAGGACTAAACCTCCGACCGCTGTAAAAAAATGTTCTTTCGATGGTTAACACAGATTTCATAGCTTTTTCCTAAACCGTCGAAAGGGTTTTCCACCCAATATTTATCTTTCACCTTTCGATGGTTAGTGTATATGTTGAACCCCTTTCTAATCTGCCGAAAATGACCATTTTCAGTGGCTAATGAGATGTTCTACGCCTCACCTAAGCCACCGAATGTACCTTTCCTGGTGCTTCTTTCCACTCGCTTTCGACGGTTTAAACCCCATTTTATCTCTCTTTCTAGTCTACCGAAAGAACCCTTTTTCGGTGGCTAATGAGTTTTTGTAGTCTTTCCTAAGCCACCGAAAGTGTTACTTTGACTCTACTTGCTCAGATTGCTTTCGGTGGTTTGCCTTTGGCCCGCATTCAATTGTTACCTGCTGAAACAAATCCTTTTAGTGGCTAATGAGCTATTAAGAACCCCGCCTAAGCCACCGAAATATAAAACTTGCAATTTTTTCAACCATAGCACAAATAGAGACCTTTAATTTTTTAGTCGTCTTTAAATATTTCATGGCATGACTCGAATTCTTCATACTATCAAAATAAATTTATTTCGGGACATAACATCTAGCTCCTACATGGGGATGGGAACCTCCCTATGAGGTCCTAAGAACCCAAAACCAAAATGAATTTCTTGAAAAATAATAATTAAAGTTATCTTCTAGTGTTCCATTAGACATGGAGTCATTTGTCTTTTATAACTGATCCCTTGCAATCTTCCTGTAGCCTTCTTTGCTTATTCACGAAAAACAACTAAAAATGACCTAGATGCTCATATTAAGACCTTATTTTCCTATCTACTCCTACTCATAATTCTAATCAGTAGAGTCTTCTTATCATGTGACATCATGCTTCCAATGAAGCCAGGTCAGAAGCTGATTTGTTGAACTTATCCTTGATCTTGACCCAAAAAATAAATGAAACCCTAGCATGCAACAATGTAGTTTCGAAGGGTGACATAACCAACTATCATCTAACAAAAATATTTTGATATCTATGCTGCTCATAAGTTATAGATAGTCAGAAAAAGGGTCATAAAATCCAACAAGAAATACTTTTTTATGCTGTTGTTCCAACTTAATCAAATGTTGCTACTAGCTCCTTTCAGTGATCACTACGTTAACTATAGATTTCTCAACCTCTGACTGGGAAGGATGAGTTATGCCCTGCTGTTCTAAAATTTTTAGATCATAATCTTCCTCTTCATATATGTTGCATTCTTCCTTTGTCTACAAATAAAAAAAATAACGGATTCCTTTAATATTTGCTGCAAATCCAAATTTGTTACATGTTGTTCCTTCAATCTGCTCATTATCTTTCAGGTTTCCAAAGGGGACAATCTGATCTTCTTGACATCGTAAGTCAGCAGATGCATTTGGTACAAGGTCAAAAGCATCTATATTATGGTTAACATTCTAAAGATCATTAATATCTCAATCACAATGAGAAGTGTCCCCTATTGCAGCATAGTCTTCATAGCTATCATTAACCACAACATGCATATGTCTCTGATCATCTCTTTGCTGAAAAGTAGAACTAAAATAAATTCCGAAAGTGGATGAATCCTCACAAAACTTAAAATCTTCTTCTCTATTTACCTTTTCATACTCAGCATGTAACTTATATTCTTCACAACAATTATCAAATGCAAACTCATCTGAATAGTACCTTTTACAATGCTCAATGAATGCTTTGTGAAAATCCTTCAATGATGAAATACTGGAAGGAGGTAAAGAAAAATACCACTGACGTGCATCACCATATAATTAATACATGAACATATTCATGCTGCTGATCTAATAGATCCATGCATTCATGAAACTTGAGGAGGTGTGGTGCAAGACTGTCTTCTTCCTCCTCTTTGAAGATAGGTTGAAAATATCCCCATTCAAACATATCAGGTATCGGATGTGGGAAACCAGGAACGAAAGAGAAGTCAAGAGGTGCAAACCTCCGATTGAAAAGAGTAGCAAATGCTTTTGACATATTTACATTGTGGATTCGCCACTGAATTCGTCCTTCATGGAGTCGCCAGGGATGAGATCTTCACAAGCAACAGTGCTTGAAGATGCCCAAACCCTAGAATTTTCTAATGTATTTATAAATTCCTGAGAATTAAGTGTTTCAGCAGAAGAAATAATAGAAGAAATATTTCTTAAGATACCTGATGTAGCTTCCTGTGCAGCACTGTTGGTCTGCCTTAGTGAATCCCTACCTCTTCTCATAATCTCTTCTGGATTTGAAACTGGTGTTGCTGGTGGCCCCTTAGGGTTTGCTTTGGTACTTGGTCTTCTTGAAGCCACCTTATCTCAATGGAGTCTCTAGATATATGATTACAACCATAATAGTGTCCAAGATTTGTCTATCATCAAGGCAAGGATCTATGTTGTCTCCTAGGGAAGCTGAGCTTCAATATCCTCTCCCTGGCAACGACGCCAATTTGTTATCACTCCAGGAAACTCCTCTAGGTTGTAGCTCAAGGATGCCGAGTAACTTACAATTTTTTTAGGGTTTTTTGATATGGATCAAGTCAGTTGACCTATATAACCTTTCCACTCTCAAGGCATGCATAAAACTCACTCATTTACAAGGATTTTAGTTACAATTTCTCAAAAGTTGACAATAAGGTGCAGGGATGAACAACTCATTTGGTTGGTAGACTTACATACAAAACACATGCATATAAATGCCTAAGTCCTGATAAGGATGGCACTTATAAATCAAATTGCATTAACAAACCAATAGGATGACAACTATCATCTATTAATCAATCTGAAAATGACCTAAATACACATTCAGGCATAAGTACAGTAAATAAAGAGATGATGGTTGAATAGATCATAACAAAAGAGATTATATTCATGAAGAGTAAAATGAGAAGCTGAAAGCATTATAGGATTATAAATCCCCGAAGTTGAACTTTTCTTATAAAATCGATCTTAGGCTTTATAGCCTTTTACAAAATGGACAAATCCTAAAACTTGGATCTGTTTTTTACAAAAATAATTAAAAGTAACAGTTTTTACAAATTAGGGTTTGAAACCCTACCTAACTTGTCACGTCCCCATGCCTCCGACCGGCAAAGCGGACGTGAACCAAACTTTAATCACAGCGGGATGAGAGCCCCATGAACATGTGCATGGATAAAAATTGCATAAACAGAATGTTGGAATAAAATGCAATCCAGTAGAACATGCACCAATGCAATTGTTTATCATACATAGATGCATTCATTTGTCATACACAGCGGAAGCAACATACATTCCTGCAAGCATCCTTTCAACATGTTCATCATTTTTATTAACAAAAAATAAGATTGCAGAAGTAAAATGAACAAGATTACTTATCTTATGAAAACTCCTTCCGCAACCAGCTACATCGCTGCAACGTTCCACCCAACCATAGGCCAGCGTGCTCCTTAATCTCTCAGCAGCGCCGCCACCCCCGAGCTGGGCATGATTCTCCAAGGAATAAGGGAACTAGAAGGCTTACACATATCCAAGGGTACACAAAACACACAGCCAATCCAACAAAGTTGGGTTTATTGGGCCATTAGGGAGCTGGAGAAGGCAAATTGCTAAGCTGGTGAGCCCATTACAGAGCCAAGAAGACCTACACCAGAACTAGTTTGACCTCTAA
>LPNX010581751.1:9372-24227 GCA_001517045.1 Pseudotsuga menziesii | reverse complement strand
AGCCTGCTTTATGAGCTAGCTTGAGTTGTCTTCATGAAACTCCTTTTTCCTTTATAAGGATGTATTACCTATGTAATAATATCAATTATCATTTATTGACCATTCATTAATGTGCGTTCATTAATTCTTCTTCCTCTCTCCTTATGCTAATTCTCTACAATTCTATGTGAGGTTAATTGTGTGCCTAGAGCCTTAGCCAGTTTATGAAATTGCTTATGCCATCAAGGCTTTAGAATTTCTACATATTAGGAATACCTTTCGCTATGATCCTTCCAGTAGCATTTTTTGTGGTCTCAACTAAGTCTGAGTCGAATGTAACTCTCTTGGGAGATCCTGTATGGGTCATCTAATAAACATACAACAAATTAGCTGCAAGGGAGGGAACATAGAGAATTTTTTTTATTTCACCATGATATATTTTAACTGAACCTCTTCCTGCTGTTGGAATTTGGGATTCATCTCACATGTGAATGTTAGGTCCTTTTGATAGTGTGAGGGTAGAGAAATATTCCTTGGAGGAAACTATGTTGTGCCATGCCTTGAAGGCATGGCACCTCCTATGTGGTGGTTTCCCCATTAGGCCAAGTGGACCCAATAGTACTAGTTGACCCAATAATAAGTAAGTGACTCCTAAGTTAGGCAAATATAATCTAATAGTCTTATTTGGACAAGGGAGGATTATAAATCCTAACAGGTTGGAGCTATGAGAATCAAGCCTAAGACTTTCACCAAGGTAACAATAAGTTCCATTAAAAAATCACATAATATATTGGTTATGTGTTAAAAAAATGGGGAGGGGTCAAGGGAATATCTATCTACCCCATGCCAACATCGAGGCCCCCATTGTGAACTATATATTATAAACTATATGCTGGAATGTAACGTGGAGCGATATCTCCAAATAATTTAAACCATCCAACTCAAACCTTATAACAACAAAAAAACTATATCCACACGCCAACCTTATGTTATAACCATATTGTAATGTGGGTTAATATAGCATTCCACCATTCAAAAATACCACAGGAAGGGGAGAGGCCCATTGGTTTGACCCTGATACCTCTACCCCATGATCCCACACCTTAACCAACACACTATCACAATGAGTCTTGATAGGGATCGAGGGATATTTGTTAATAGTTTGTGCAAAGGTTGGGGGCTCCAAATGGGCGCGTGGCTCATGACCCCAAAAACCATTGATTTATCCTTATAAAATCCATGAAATACCAAGCAAAGGGTGAAGAATTCATGGTACAGAACAACGTGCAATTGCATAGATCCCAAGACCTAGTGTGGGAACATATCCCAAGGAGAGTGCATACATTTATGCGCATAGATATTGAGGTAGGAAAGTACACTCAATATAGGCTGTACAAGTAGGGTAGAGGGTGTTCTCATTTTGTGTGCCAAGGGAGGTCACAGGAAAATATATTCGAGTTTATACTTATTTTTCTCAGAATTTCATAAGGATTTAAGTGGTGCTGTTTATTTTTTCTTCTGACAGGAAAAATTCCGAAGTGTTTCCAGAACACCCAATTTTTAATATTTTGAAGACTTAATAGATCAAGCTTCCCGTTGGAAATGTCCCAAAGACATAGCCCAAGAGGGGTGAACTCTTTTATCAACTGTTTCTTCTATTTCTAGTTTGCATATCTATTTTTATTTGCTTTGTTTATGATTTAAAGAATTTAAAATTTCTATTATTAATCTTGTTTTATGAGTATTTAACATGCAAATTTATGGTTAAAAAAGATCTTGAAATTTCCAATCATCTACAGGACAATATGAGAGCTATTGGAAAGGAATTATGCAGTGGAATAATTGAGATCGATATACCTGGAGAAAAGAATTCATGATATACATTTCAGATAAATTGGACAAGAATTGCTCATATAATCACAACATTAATCTTCATTAATTAATCAATAATACAATGATTATACAATAAAGAGAATTTGATTACTATGGATAGGATTCAAATATACCATATCAAGTTGATTGTTTAGCTAATTTAGTGTGGAAAATCACAAATGGAGCTCACTAGTTTAACTCTGGATGTCTAAATCAATCTACAATTAGTTAGCTAATTATTTAGGTGGAAAAAATGCGGCACACTCTCTACATGCATGCAAAATTAGTGCTAGGATAACTGATAGTGATCTAATTGATTGTAAGTGGAGGATAACTTAACATAAGTGCTTACCTACCATAACCAACTGAAGGTGGCTGCTGGTGACACTTAGAGTGGCATCCTATAATGTAGGAATTGGTCCTAGATGCACATAAAATCATGCATGAAGATGAAGTACGTGGAATATAACCTATATGTTTGTCCCCCATACTCCAATACACTGATAATAACTCCCCTAAGTTAGGAAAATTGACCAAATATAATATATTGGACAAAGGAGGATTAATTAATCATAACAGCTAGAAACAATGTTGGGCATCCATTTGACAGAAGGATCACCATATATTGTTGACACAGTTTAGTTGACACGGATTCACTTCACATTGCTATCAACAACCATCGACACAGAATCCCCAAACATCGTCCTAGAAAGGGTTTACCCTTTCCAACAACACCCATAGAGTAGGTGTAGTCTCACTCAAGATGTTTGAGGGAGGGTTGCAGAAACCACATTTTTGCACTAAGAAGAGGTCCCACATTATCTCATACTCAATCACAACGTCACCTAGAGATCCAGGATCATAACAAGATACAATGCAACCGCACCATCAACCAACTCTACTTATCATTATAATCCTTATTTGCATTAATGCATATTCATATGGACATAGATATCGACATATATTAGACTAGTAAGTACCGCGGTAATTCAAATCATTGACATAGAAGTAAATGATAAAAACACAAACATAGCACAATCATTCATCATTCCTCATTAACTTATTTGATACGACGCAGATCAACAGAGATCTGAACAAGTAGTGCTGAAAAGAGGCTACAAAAATGGAATTTGTACCGAAAGCATCCCAAGATACAAAAAAATCCACAGGTGCAAAACATTACAACCCAAAAGATATCAAAATGTCGATCTCCAAGATAAACTTCATAAGAATCATTGAAATAAAAATTCATTATCTAATATTTACAATCCTAATTCTAGTTATAGGCTCACTTGGTTGTTACAAAATGGTCCACTTGACCAATCACTAAATAAATTAACCAAAATATCCTTATTTGTTGACTTCTTTACCCTTCATGGCTAAATTTTTTCCTTGTCGACGCCATTTCCGTAGCTGGCAGAACCTCCCTTTGTGCACTCTAACCCTGTGCCAACATGCACCTAACACAAATTTGTGGCTCGTCCTCGAGCCACCTCATCTGGATGCTACTGGTACATTTAACTGCGCATGTAAATCATCATATGTTTCCTTGAGTTGGTCAACAAATTCTTTGGCCAACATCCTTGTTGGCTTCTATCACCTTTCTGTCTCGACCCGCTGTTCAACATCACCACAATACCAACAATAGACCATAAGAGATCAGCTTGATAGAGTAACTCCATCAACAACACCTATGAGGCAAGCGCAGTCTCACCTGAGATATCTAATGGGTAACTTCTAGAACCATGTTTTCGCAGCTGGCGAGGGATTATAGTCCCTTAGCGTGCAGCCAAGGCACTCGACAAGGGAAAATTAGACGGATGGACAATTCCTGCGCAACTAAGACAACTATATGTCAGTGCGTGCGACACGACCTGGTCTTTAACCTTAACAATTGGTGCAACTTGTGCGATGCAGCTAATCCTTTAAAATAACAAGCCAATTTCTACTTATATTTCAACTTAAGGAATTAACTATAGGTTGCTCGCGTATTCCAATAATTCTCTAGCAATTATTCATTCACTAGTTAATAATATGGTACCAAGCATTTAGCAATAGCTCATCATCATACAATAAGAAAATAACAACCATTCACATCAACATGTACAACATCAATCAACCATTTTAACACAAATAATAACGTGGAAACCCATATGGGAAAAACCACCAAGGTGCTCTTCATCTAGCATGAGAATTGGATATGGCACCTTGCAGTCTGTGACTTGCATATTGATCTTATGATATGTCTTTATGACTCCAACTTATTGCTCTCATGCTCTCTGCTTTATTCTTCTATGTACTCCTACTGATCCACACACATCATGGATCAAATATTCTATCTACCTTTTGTGCACTGAGCTGCATATTCCTTCTACTCCTAGTGGTCTGTGCACATAGCAGCAAGATTCGCGGCTCAACAGCTATCTACTGCTACTAGAATATTCTATGAGTCTTCTTCCCTTCTACCCTAATTCCTTAAAAAAACTGGGTAACTTGGTGAATGATCAACCAACAAAATGACAGTATAAACAACCAATGACAAAATTGACAACCCTTATACAGAACGGGTTCTTCTTATTTATAACTTCTATCAGACCACGCAGGGTCAACTACATACTGCTTATTAGTTACAGGTCATGATCAGCCACCAAAACATGCTATCATGGACTGACACAAGGTACTATCGGCCTAAATTACAAATATTCTTCCATACGTGCATGGTCGTAGGCTTACGCCATCTTTAATGGCCACGATATTCACCTATCAATTTCTAGCCATTATCACATGTACGCCTGTACGCTTTCCTTTCCTCTATCACGTGCATCTTTATTCCTCCTGCGCTGGTCCCTTTTCTTCCTTTGCTACCTTCCTTCCTTCATATCGCATGTGCCATGTACCTTTTATTGCATGTGAACTTATTTCTTGTGCTCCTTTCCTAGCCCAACAACCCCCCAATACTCACATGTGGCTCGTCTTGAGCCACTAAGAAACAATGGACTTGTCTTCAAAAATTTCAGTCAAAAAACTTACTATTCTTTCAACAAAATTTTATGAATCTGGCACTGATTGCTCTAGAGGACCAAAATTGTCCTTAAATTATTTCACCATCTGTTGCACCCCCACAACTTCATATGATACCTCTTTTGCATGCGCAGCCAATTCCTCTACTCGGTCGGTATTGATATGTTCCGACGGGACTACATCTGCTGACTATGCGATAGTCTCAAGTTTTTCCTTCAGTGATTGACTAACGCTGGTGATGCACACTACTTCTGACTGGTGCACTTCAAATTATGCTTCCCTAGACCGCTCTCTATCTTGAAGAGCCTGGACCTCCTATTGCAGCTGCTTGATTTCAGTCATCCTGGGCACCTTCTCTTAGAAGGCCAGCTTATTCATGTCTTCTTTCTCTGTAGAAATTTTGTCCTCAACCATGCGCCAGTTCACCCTTATGTTTTCAATAGTCGTATCCTCCATAAGCACTTCCCATACCATGGAAACATCTTCTAGTGCCTTACCACATGCTGTTTCTCCTTGCTTTATTTTTACAGCAGCCTTAGATTATGCTTTTCTTCTCTCTTTGAGCCCCTTAGGAGGTGTGATAGGCACCTATCTAGCTTGCAGTTCTTGCACCTACTGTCAAAGATATTATGCGATCTTTTCTAGCCTGATTACCTTAGCCATAGAGTGTTCATCCTCTTGGCCTGCTTTAGGTGGGAATTCTGCAATGGCACTCTTGATGGTATCCTCTAGCATGAGGCGGTTTTGTTCATGCACCAGTATTTCTTGTTCCTTCTCAGAAAAAAGGTCGATGCACCCTTGAATTTCTTATTATTTTTCCTTCAGCAGGGCCTTGCGCGCCTTTTCCTTCTTATGTTGTTTTGTTTCCTTATAGGCAACAACATTCTCTCTTATCCACATTTTCGTTGCAGCTACCTTTTGTTCTTCGTAGAGTTCACTCAGGGGAAGCTTCGAGAATTCTAACTGGAGTGTGGAAAACTCATTCACAACATTTTCAAAGAAGCTTGGGCCTGTTCTGGTTTCTAGTGCACTTTTTTGGATTGTCACTTTGATGGGAAGCACTAACTATGGTGGGACTACTTGGGCATTTGGGTCGATGCATATGTCTCAGCCTCAATAGTGGCTTTGACCTCGTTGATTTCTTCAATCAACTTATTTATATGGCCCCCCACTTTCTCAGCTATGCTGGCTTACTACGTCTTTAGGCTGGAAAGGTTGTCTTGCGCAACTTTAGAAATGACTGCTATGAGCTCCTCCACATTGTCTTCTATTAATGTGTTCACGTTCGATGGTTTTTAGGATTTTTTCTTCTTGCAATGTGGGTGGCCTTCTTGTTGCCTTGTTTTCGTCTAGGTTTACACATGCTCTGGACATGGTGTGTGATATGAATCACTTTGATCCGAGCTATGCCTATCATCCTCATCTTGTTCTTCCTCATCCTCTGACTGGTTACCTTGTTCGTCACCTACTTCATTGCCTTTGTCATGAAATTTTTGGAATGGTTGGTCTTATTCATCCTGTCCTTTAGGCAGTGGCTTTGCCAATGGGCCACACCATTTTTCTGGCCATAGGTGGATGATTGCATCTACGTCCTCATCCGTCACCATGAATCCTACATGGTGCACTTGTTTGTTCTAATCTTTCATCGTCTCCAAAATGATGTTGTGCACTCTGGCTTGAAAGTTGATAAATGCTATGTACCTATGTATCATCGTAGCGTGGATTTAGTGAGATCGCCAGACAACATCGTGTAATGCCTCTGCATGCAAAAATAACTCAATGTTGTTGTCCTTCTATTGGATTCTGTATTTATTATCCTCCCACAAGTTATGATACCTTGCACCGTGGCAAGGGAATGGGACATCCATGTGCACATATTCAGGCAGTTTGGCCCACAAAGTGAATGAAATCAAAATAAGTATCCATGAGTAATGGAATTTGTAAGTGGGATGGTGTTGGGCCTACGTAGCATCATCGATCAACTCATTGAGAAAGTATCGCAACCAATTGAATTCTTCACCTAGTGTGCATAGTTCTACAAGTTTGACCGTTGCCGCCAAACACTAATTGGGCCACATCTTGTGTAACAACTTACATGATAAGATCTACGCAACAAATCTTACACTTCTATCCTCGATTGAATGAATTAGGAAGCCTCTCTTTTCGCATCGCAAGTTGTATTTTTGCTTGATCTAGGGGGTGTCTTTCCGGGCCAAGTAAGGTGCATGATCATTTCCTTGGTTTGGGAGGCCTATGATCAATGAGATCATCTCAGCATCAACCAGGTCTAGTCGATCAAGCCACAAGAATCCTTTGTGAAAGTATACCATCAACTGCTTCACGTACTTGATAACCTGTAAATTGTGGTCGAAATGGGGCATAAACAACAAGTTAATCAAACCTGCGTGGTCAACTCCCTCGGCCCATTGCATTGACCTGAGCACTTCTGCTTGAGTTGGGTTGGGCTTGTCCAAGATTAGGCAGTCTGCTCTCTTTATTCCTTCCTATATTCAAGTGTCGAAGTCCTCTAATTTTAGGTTGGTCAACTTGGGCATGATGTCCATCAGCAGGGGGACATTATCAGGGAGTCGTGGCGCTACCAAAGTTGTAACTGCCTTCTTTTGGAGTGTCACCTTTTGCACATTTTTTCTCCTTGGACAAACATAGTGTGGGAAATTCTCATTAGCTTCCTCCACCTCTGGCCCTCTACGCAGTGGTGAGTGTTCTTCCATGTAGTCATCCTCTTGTTCATCCTCTTAGTTCTCTTCTAAAGGCCTTTTACCATGAGCATCAACATGAGTGGCAGTCGTCTTGTGTTTCCTTGTATGTGGGAGTCCGAATGGTCTTCAAAATGCTTTCTTGTCGGGCTGTCTCAACTCCATAACATGTGGTCTCTGAACTGGGGTAGGCACAATACACGATCTCAGCGTCGAGATTGTAGTATGAACGACCACATTGGTAGGTTTATTTCATGTTATTTCCATTGGATCAGTCTCTGGTTCTTACTGTGGTTTCTATATCTCAGGTGATAGACTCTCTTCCTCAATTGGGAAACCAGAGATAACAGTTGTGTATGATGGCTCATTGTTTCTATGGATCTCAATTACCATTGGCATCAACTTACTTCAACAGGGATGATAGGGTTCGGCTCTACAATCACTTGGCTCTGGTTCCCTCTAGATTTATCTATGGTCGTAAAAAGAATCCTTTTCAGTAAATCCTTGCACTTATACCCACCACAACGTCGTGTAGCCGTCATGCAATGGTCGGTTAATGTCTAATCCATCACATGGGTTTCTCGGCTACTGCATCCATTCATTAATTCATGAACTACAGTGTTGCGTTGTTTCTTCCAGAACAATTATGGTGAATTTGTTGGATGTGACCTTATAGAACACTTAGCTATCATGACCACCTAAATATTCATTGAATATCTGCACTTTAATGTCAGCCAACCTGTTATCTCCACGTTTTGCAGCACTTTCCCCCTTTTTTCTTTTCCATCCACTGTACCTCCCTTCTCCTGCACGTCGCACTTGTTTTGTTGTTAACATGCAATAGAGCAATGTTTATGTATTTCAGAAATTCTTCCCCAATTTTTTTTTCCTGTCGCGTAGCACGATTCTAACCCAGGATGTTATGACCATCATAGTATGGTTTCAAGTGATTTCCATTCACCATACCCGCGACATAGGTACCGTATAGCTTCTAAATTTTTACTGTGCTTGCGTCAGTGATGTGTGTGACCAAATATGGCCCTAGCCAATGCGTATTTAACTTGCCTAGGTGTTTAAAAAATTTGTTGTCATACATCAACACAAGTCCTCCCACTTCGAAAGGCTTAACTCAAATGTGGTGATCAAGCCATGCTTTCTGTTGCTGCTTCTCAACTGTCTCATGAAATCCTGTGACGAAGCATTCTTCTTCCATTTGCACTAGCTGTGTCATCCTTTGCTTGACAACATCTCCGTTATTCATCTCCATCAACACAACCATTCTTAAAATTCGTACAATGTACTCCATTGGTACAACAACTTCTTGTCCATATACTAATCTGAATGGGGTGTTCCCTGTTAATCACTTGTAGTTTGTGCGATATGCCCAAAGAACAACTGATATCTTTTGATCCTAGTCATCTCAGTGCACATTACATACCTTGGTCAATTCATTCTCCAAAATATTGTTGAAATCTTCGACCGTTCCATTCGCTTGAGGGTGATAGGGAGTCATCTTCTTATGCTGGATCTGAAATTCTGCAGTCAGCTTATCAATTACTTTGTAAAAAAAAGTGTACCTTAGTCACTTAGTAGTATCTTTGGAAAACCAAATTAGGTGATGATGTTTTCAAACAAAAACTTGGCCACGGTCGTAGCGATACAATCTTTAACAGGCACAGCTTTAGCCCATCTAGCAAGTAGTCTATCGCAGTGATAATGTAGCGTGCACTAGTTCTCTTCCCTGGTGGGATGATTGGTCCGACAAAATAAACTACCCACTTGTCAAATGTTTGAAGGGTAATTTGTGGTGCAAGTGGCATCTCGTCGTGGCATGATGGTTTTCCTATCCTTTGGAAAATATCACAACGCTTGCAAAATATTTTAGTATCCATGTGTATGGTTGGCCACGATAATTCTACCTGCAATATCTTGCATACTGTCGCTTTCCTTGTGTAGTTTCCTCCTGCGATACCAGCATGTGATTCACTCATAACCCAAGTTCGTTCATGGTCAAATACATAGAGACACAGTACCTCATCCGCACACAGCTTATATAGATGTCTTTGCGATCAATGTATAATCAACAGCTCTGAAAACCAAGTGTTTCTTCTGGTTAGTTGTCATTCCTTCAGGTGCATATCTTGTCCTCAGAAAGTGGATGATGGAATTAAACTCATGGTTCTAGTCGTCCATCATGTGGATCACAAATAGTTGTGCATTGGGAAAATTATCTTCTAATATGGTTGGCTCTTCACCACTCTCTATTCGTGATAGGTGGTCTGGTCCAACATTCAGTCGACCTGGTTTAACAATGACCTCAAAATCAAACTCTTGAAATAGGAGAATCCATCTACAAATATTCCCCCCCAACACTAGCTTGTTGACTAAGTATTTCAGCGCTGAATGGTCAGTGTACATCTGAAAATGTCCACCCAACAAATAGTGTCACAATTTCTGAAGTGCGTAGACCATAGCAAGGCCTTCTCTTTCTATCATTGTGTAGTTATTTTCTACTGTTGATAGTTTCCTACTTGCGAAAGCAGTAGGATGGTCGAACACACCCTCTCCTGGTTGCATCAAACTATGCCAAGCGCGACAGACTATGTGTCAACATGCACATGGAATTCCTTCTTCTAGTCTGGGAATACAAGTATTGGCATAGTGGCCATTGCGGTCTTCAATTTAACCAAGATTTCTTGGCATTCTGTTTTCCACTGGAACTTTGTGTATTTCTTCAACATTTTCTCCATAGGTGTAGTGATGGCTGCATATCCTCTTATAAACATCCAGTAGTAGCCTATGTGTCCCAGAACTGATCTGAGTTGTGTGACTGATGTAGGTGGTGGTAAGTCCAAGATAGTCAAAATCTTTACTAGGTCGACCAAGATACCTGTTAACCCAAAAAAATCCCCCACTCAGCTCTACATGGCCTACACCACCCAAGGACACCCATTCACGACCCTCATAACACCCCATTAGACCCCCACATCGTCAAAATGGCCTAAAAATGAGTAAAAGGGCTTAAAAACCCCAAAAAGGAGCTTAAATAACTCTCCTAGGGGCTAAAGCCTCCAAAAAGGGGATAAAACTCCTCAAAGGAACCTAAAACCCTAAAAGGAGCTAAAGTTAGGGCAAAAGGGGCTAAAGCCCTAACTAAGGGCTTAAAACCCTAAAAGTCCCCAAAAAAGCTATAAAAAGAGGGGTGGGAGTCACTCTCAAACAACTGTTCTCTTGCATACTGTTATGATGCCCATGGATGCCTTGAGACTCTTTTCCTCTCAAGCCACCCACATGCCCCTCTCTTCAACTCATCTTCCCCATTGAGCCATTGCTCCTCCATTGCCGAGTGAGATAGAAAGGTGCTTATTCCAGCCAAGGCATGGTGGCCCATTGCACCAAAGAAGAGGTATACCACTGTTTGTTTATGTGTTTTCTTTAGTAGTTTAGTCATTTTCCTAACCCATATTTCCTTCCAGGTTTGATTTCTAACATGTTTTGCAAGTTTAATGTTGTTTAATAGTTGTTTGTAGGTTCTCGGAGCAAAGCCCTAACCTTGTTTGCAGAGGGGCTCACTACCATTTCTTTCTGTTCTTTTCTTTCATCTCTGCCCAGTTTCCTTTTGGCTTTTCTTTCATACATTTTCACACATGAACCTAGACTTCTATCCTATAGATGGAAGGGAGCCATTCCTGCCCCTATAGCAAGGAGAAATCCCTGCTACAGAACTGGCAACCATACCAGGTTGATCCCATAGGATCCCTGGTTCAGTTTTTTAAATTTCAAGTTTTATTTCAGTTTATGCCCTAGTTTCAAAATTTCTTGTCAGATCTAGTTTAAATCTTGTTTAATTTTAGTTTTTGTTATCGCCGAAGCCTCGGAAAGGTAAATTCGAGTATGTTTGGCCACAGTACATGTTACTATCGGTCGGATCTGACTCAGGATAATAAAAAAAAAACCCCAAATCCGGAGTAGGTCACACTTATCGGGCCTAAACAGGGGACTAGGTCGCTCATTTAGGCCTCACAGGAAAGACCAAGTCACCCTTTTTCTCCGAAAGGTGCGACTTCCTTCAGAAAGGCAGACCACTTTTGTCTGTGAAATCTGTACGACCCCTCACCTGTTTCAGGAAATATTTGGCGACCCCCTCGCCACATTTGGCCTAAAACGTGCGGTTTGTCACTCAGAAGTTAATTTTTAAGTTATTGGGGACTGTCAGTGTGGCTCAATCGCCTCTGTCCAGCACAGTAGTTCCATTTCTGTTCCTGCTTTAGTTTACTGCAATTTCATGTACAAACAAAGTGTAAGTTCAAAATAATTTTTTAATGGCTTAATGAATGTAGCTTAACTAAAACTGACATAAAATTAGTAGTCTTGCTTACCCTTCCTCCTCTACCTAGTCATCACCCTTTGGGGTATTCTTGGATAAGACGAAGGGCACAACTCTTATAGTAATAGGCCCTTCACCCAATATTGTTCAAGATCATTAAAAACAGATGACTTGGAAGGTAGAGGGGGTAGAGAAGGAGGGCTTCTCATGCTGCTAAGTGTCCTCCCTGTTGACCAAAATTGTATCTGGGAGGTGACCTGTGGATCTACGGATGGGCTTAGTGCCATTGTGTTGAGATCCTAGCTTGGTTGAAGAATAATATAGGTGTAAGGTAGTCACCTAGTTAGGCTATCACAATTCAGGGTAAAAAGAAAATGGTATCTGTCTACACAATTTCTGTTTATTTACTACTTGTATTCACAATGATATGAACTCTATGACATATTCATAAACCACTTGCAGCCACCTGATAACAGAAAAACAACAAGACATATACACCATAGCACGTAATCAACCCCACTCAGTTCATGACACTGAGAGAGACACCAAAATCGGTTAATTTACACTAAGTTCAAAAATCTGCAGTCTTTGAGGACATAAGTCCTTGACTGCCTTAACCATTGGAAGTACTTGGGATTAGCCCAGAAACTCATTGTGAGGAGTACCACGGGAACCCCAAAGTAGCTGGCCATTGAGAGGAATTTCCAAGTGAAACGGGCAACGACCCCCACCGATTGAGTAGAAACACCCATGAGGAAATATCCAAGTGCTATCTTCTAGCAGTCTTGGTGGATGAGTGACCACCTACAACCAATAGGAAGCCATTGAAACCGGGGTCTAAAATATCATTCCCACTATTTTGATACACAAATCTAACACAATTGATCCCTCACGGTCTTCCTCATGCCTAAGAGGCGAACCACTACAATTCAGGTCATTGAACTGACATCGTTGAGACCATTCTCAATGACCTCTCACACCATTAGAAGGCGACACAACCTTTGATTCAGATTCAGACCCATATCAGTCTAAACTAGACCTCCATACTACACCATCAAGCCCCATGGCTGGTGCAAATCCAGATACATTTTCTGGCATAGCCATAGCTAGTGGACCCATGTCCACGCCACAAATTATCACCAACAACCCTAAAGGTGGCCCTAGCACAATCATTCAAACTATCATCAGTCAGCTTCCACCACCCATAGTAACCACTCAACCTGTCCCACCTGCAACACTTGTGGGTAGTGGAGCTTCCACATACACTGCTACTCCTATCACACATGGGGGCAGTGGCCCTTCCATTCACATTGTCCCTCACACCAAACTTGGGGGCATTGGATTATCTACAATGGCACCACCAACACCCCCAGTTATGTAGGTACATTATGCACCTGCAAACCCCACCACCATACCTCCCCCATCTCACATCAACCTGGGATCAAATATGCCTTTCATGGCTCGTCTTAACTTACCTGATTTGGCTCGATTGACAAACAACCCCATCCACCATCAAACCTTTTGGCCTCCCATGCCAACCAAGCTGCCATTAGACATTCCCAAGTTTGAAGGCAAGGCAAGGGAGTGTCCCCATAATCACATCATGACATTTCATCTATGGTGCTCCTCAAATAGCATCATACACAACTACATTTCAACCAAAAATCCTACAGCCGTATTGTCGGATTTTTGGCACTTCCCTGTCGCATGTACGACACTATGACTTTTTTTAAGAGTCGGTGGATTGTCGTCGGTTATCCGACATCTTTCCAATCCATCGGTTAAGCGACAGATCAGTTTACCGTCGGTTAAATGTAAATCATCAGTTATTCGACATCTAATTCATATTAAACTTTAAACACGCGTCACTTAAATGACGATAATGAAAACGTAATCCGTCGGTTATGCGAATGTGGAGAAATTTAAAAAAAAAAACTACACTTATAGGCCGTCGCTTCTACAGCATGGCCGTCAGTTCACCAATGAAACCCGTCGCTTAACCGATGGATTATGAAAACATAAGCGTCAGTTAAGAGACGGTGATGGAATTTTTTTAAAAACATTTACACCTACAGGCCGTCGCTTCTACAACATGGCCATTGGTTCACCAAATAAACCCATCTATTAACCGACGGGTTATGAAAACTTAAACGTCGGTTAAGCGACGGTATTGAATTTAAAAAAAATAAAAAATCACCTACAGGCCATCGCTTAACCGATGGCTATAAGTGTTTAAAAAAAAAAAATACAAATGCCATATTACTGGAGACACACCTTGATGTTTGTATAGATTGTGAAATTACTACAATAAAGCGAATGTTGCTAACAAAGTGCCCAGAAACAAATATCAGTAAGCTATGCCTGAAGTAAGATTCGTGAGATAAAATGACAAATGATTAATAGCTTAGACCAAATGTATGTGTGCAAGAAATATATATATGATTTGGATGACAAAGACTTGCTTCAAGTTTTATAACTCTTCCAAGAGTAGTATGTTTGAATGAGTATGGTTGTTCAAAGCTAGTTATTTGTTCAAGTCAGAATAAATGCAAATGTTTCAAGTAAGCCCAAAAACAATTATTATCAGACTTTCCATTTATAGAAAGGTAATATGAGCACCTATGTTAAGCGTAGATAGCAATGAATGATTTATGATAAATCAGTGGAACTTTAGCAAATGAGAGAATGACAACCACTAACAAATATATCATTATATCAAATTTCCATCCATATGATGAAGTCAACAAAGTGCAACTTCGAAATAGAAATGAGGCAAATGAAAATTGCAAATTTGCTCCATAGGACTGTCAAAGGTGGTTGATTTCCATCATATCCCAAATGAAATGATACAACTGTATCAATTTGTATCTTCAATTTACTTCAAAATTGCAAAACTCAATCTTCCAAGTAACAAGACATATCGTGAAAGCTATTTCTAG
>LPNX010581726.1:24450-40544 GCA_001517045.1 Pseudotsuga menziesii | reverse complement strand
TACTTTGTATTTTTTTATGCCTTGTCTGTTTCTTGAGATTTGTTTTTTGTTTCTCTTGTACCTGCAAGTGTAATGAATTTGTGGGAATTTAGAGCATCATTGATGATTTCGTCCATAACCTACTACAAATGTAATATCTCAATCAAAGTGTGGAAATTGAACCCAAGTGATAGAACAATCGCACTCACAAAATTGCTAATCAAACATGCAAATTTACACACAAAGGAGACTGAAATTGGAGCATAACACTAATTTGTATTGAATAAGTGTACAATAGCCAACCTTATGAAGTCATAGGCTGCTGAAATATATAATTACATCAGATATTCGAATGCATAAGGATGCCATTCGAAATAGTCAAAATGTAGGCTTACTAAATCTAGTCAAATCCCCCATAGGTGCATAAAGCAGTTTCCAAATCTACCTAGAGGCTCACGAATTGGAAAAGTCAAGTAGGCAAGCTAATAAGTGATGGAAAGAAAAATCATACATGATTTTATTAGGAGAAAATAATGGAGGATGATGAGGGAAAAAAACAAGTCAACTACACCTAGTCTTACTTTCCCTTTTGCCATAAATCTCAATAAAGCAGGAAACTTAGCAAAAAAAGCATATATGCGCTAGGGAGGATCTGGAATAAAGCAGATATGCTAAATATGGATTCCAGGAGGTTTCCCAAGTGCTCCATGACTCAGTTTTAGCAATTTTGAATTCTAGGACATGTGGAAGACAACTTTCATAGAGTGGAATATTGGAAACTAGGCAAATAAGACAAAAATGGATTAATTAATGTCTAAGGTAGCTAACTATGGGTTGATTATTCTAACACAAAGATGATGGTTTTTGGGATCCCAAATATCCTTTTATGCTTTTCTAACAAGCCATTAGAGCACACAACTTACTAAACCTATTAACTACCACATCCAATTAGTGATGCTCTCCTCTTGTCCTAAACAAAAGTTCCACAAAGTTTGTAAATATGCTTCCCCATGGCCTTATACATAAATCTATCTTGGAGGTGGTAATAAGGTAGCATGTTGGAAATCTCATCCATTTAAAATGTCTTTATTATTGTAGTTGAAGCTTAATTTGAGTATGCAAATATTGCAGAGAATTGTGATTAGTATAGTAGTGCTTCCACTTCTTCATTGTTGCAATGCTCTAGGTTTTTACCCTTAGGTTGTATTGTATTAAGTAATGATTTTGATCCCTTGGTTGTATTGTATTAAGTAATGGCATGGTTTTTTTGGCGGTTAATTTATGCTGACCTCGTGATATAAATATGTCAAATCCCTTGTAAATACTCATAGTATGGAGCCCACACCCTTTCCATGCTAAAATGAACTAGTATTCCCTCCATTCACTACACTTATCCGTCTGATTATGGTATAACTTTTATAGTTCCATGGTATTCATTCATGAAACGTCCATGATAATTGCATGAGCTTGAGGCCAATAAGACGATAAGTTAAGCTGGGGAGTTTATTGTTATTATGAGATTCAATGAATTGGCTTTACATGGAAGAGCCATGGTTGCAATGCCCATCTAGACTTCTACAGGGAACCAGTGTTCCCTCTCTCCATTACATTCATCATCTTGATTATGGTCTATCTTTTATAATTGCATGGTTGTCACTCATGAAACCTCCAAAAGAATTGAATGAGGTTTAGGTTAATAATAACATATGGTAAGTTGTGTGATTTGTTGCTATTAATCTATATTATGTGTTGTTAATTCTATTTCATACATTTCTTCATTAATTCAAGAATTTAGTTATGATTTTTTTTGTGCATAAGCATGCTTATGGATTTAAATGGGTTTCTCTTATTATTGTTTTTCATGCAATTCCAATACCATTTTTTGTTGCATATGAAACCTAAGTGTTGTTGTAGACCAACTCGTGGTTCACACCAGGTGATCCAATTGGAAAATGAAGAATTTTTGAATCTGAGTTCCTTGATGGCCAAGGGTGGTGTTCAACATGTTGCAACTTCCTGCACCAAGGGATAACATTTATTTTCATAGGTAGGCTTATTTATCATTTCCCTTAATGGTCAACCACTAGCCAAGATAAAAACAAGTTGAAGGTCATGCTACAGCTACACCCATATCATGTCTCAATTGCAAGATCTAACCTTTTAATGTTTTACACCACAAGGATTGTGTGATTCCAAATTTGGGTGTTTATATTGAATAATACCTTCCCTTTGTAGTCGAGTAATAATCCCATACAATCTCCCTTTGTATATTCATATGTCCATGCACTAACTAGCTGTTGGCTCCCCATTGTTGTATTTGAGCATGAAGAATCTTGTTGGTTAGAAACATGTGAACGCTAAGAATCTTGTTGGTTAGAAGCATGTGAGCACTAAGAAGCTTGTTGGTCAGAAACATCTGAACATCCTCAAAATGGAAAAATAAATAAATACATAATGCACTAGCCTCAAGCATATAGTATAGAGACCATACACCTCTACACTACATTTATCTCCCAAAATACTAGAATTGCCTCTTACTCGTCTAATTGATGGTCCATGGCTGGGAAGGGAAACCACACCCTTATATTGGAGAAACCATTCGAGATATGTTATCATTTGGCCACAATATTTTATTCTATAAAGGAACTTTCTATGTGTTGCAAGTCGAAATTCATCTTAAGCAGGGTTTGATTCATCCTTTACTTTTCCACATTAAGATAATTATCCTTGGTGCAAAAACGTGGGATAGGTGATTGAGGTTGGAGGAACCCAAGCTCAAGTGACAAAGGTGCTAGCATCAAAGTCAAGTATTTAGCATGATGATGGTCCTTGGTATCCCAAAGAGCTCAATCAAAGATGATGGTCCTTGGGATCCCAAATATCCTTTTATGCTTTTCTAACAAGCCATCAAAGCACACAACTTACTAAACCTATTATCTACCACATACAAGTATTCATGCTCTCCTATTGTCCTAAACAAACCACCCACAAAGTTTGTAAATATGCTTCCCTGTGGCCTTCTAGAGAAATCTATCTTGGAGATGGTAATAATCTACCACCATGTAATTATGCACCACTTTCCTTAGTCATCTCTTGTTATCAGTTGAGGAATGGTCCTTCATGTGGAGTAGCCCTAGGTTGAACCTGGTATGAGATTTTTTATACTTATAATTGGTTACCTTTTAATTTTCTCTTATTACATATGTGAATTCTATTAATATAATAATTATATTGGATGGATATATATGTTATTTTATATTCAAGGAATCTCATGGGGTATCGTTCTATATTAGGTGTAGTTCATTCTATTTCTTATTCTTTAATTCAAGAATTGTGTATAATAATTTGAATATGTTTTTCTGTTTTGCATACGCATGCTTATGGATTCAAATGGGTTTCTCTTATATTTTTTTCCATGCAATGCTAATTCCAATTTTTGTTTTGTATGAAATCTAAGCATTTTTATAGACCAACTTGTGGTTCAAACTGGGTGATCCAATTGGAAATTGAAGAAGATATTCTAAATTAATGGAGTGCATTGTTGGCTAAGGGTGGTGTTCAACATATTGTAACTACTTGCACCAAGGGCTACAGTTTCTGGTCATATGTAGCGTTATTTGTCATTTCCCAAAAATGGTCAACCACTAGCCAAGATACAACAATTTGAAGGTCATGCTACAACTACATCCATATCATGTCTCAATTGCAAGATCTACCCTTTACTTTTTTAGACCATGTTGATTGTGTGATTCCAAATTTCGATGTTTATATTGAATAATCCATTCAATTTGTAGTTGAGTAATAATCCCATACAATGTACCTTTGTATCTTCATATGTTCGTGCACTATCTAGCTATTAGCTCCTTTTTGTTGTATTTGATCCTCGTTACCATGCCATGTCTCTAACTGTAGGTCACCTATTAGCAACGAGCTTAATCCTTGTCACTACATGGAATTTATCCATTGATGCACCACTTTCCTCAGTCGTCTCTCTCTACCACATATCAGGTGATGTATGAGCCTTTATGTAGAGTAGTCCTAGGTTGAAGGTGGTTGTGAGCCCTATTATACTTATAATTGGTCACCTTTGAACCTAGAGTTGAGCTAGGTCACTTCCTTATTTCCATGTAGGCACTAGAAGTGGGTTCTTGCATGTTGGAGGTATGGGCCTCCCTTACGAATTGTAATCTTCTTTCTTTAATGGGTATTTCATTCCTTATTTGGGTGAAATTAGTTTAGGCTTTTCTATTTTTTTTCCATCATGCTTTATCATGTACTTCTCTTGATACTTTTTAAGTTTCTCTTTTGGGTATTTATTGTATTACTTAGTCTCTTTCACATTTTCCTTAAGTTTAAATTACATACATAATTTCTAAAGGTGATGATAGTAACTACCCAAAAAAATATTTAAGGGGGTTTATTATAGTTAGAAGTCTATGAAACTTAATTTTTACTGGTGGATTACTAGTGGAAGTATGTGCAACTCTATTATACGAGTATTGTAAATAAATAAGATTTTCAACCCAGTACCAATGTAATGCTCACCACCTTTTCTTGTTTATTCATCCATTGTTTCAAGGTACCAAGGATGGAAAGATTCAAACAACTCCAATTTGACATCCAACTTCCTCTATAATGAATTCCATAACATACTATAAAATTTAGTATCACAATCAAAGATGATGGTCCTTGGGATCGTAAAGTGCACTTAGACCTCTCAAACAACAAACTCGGTTTTTTAACAAGCCACTAGAACATGCATATTACTAATCCTATTCACTACCACATACAAGTACTCACAAATATTGTAAATACACTTCCACGTGGCCTTGTAGGCACTAGTAAATGGATTGTATAGTCCTATTTCTTATTGATAGGCTTGTTGTGTAAAACACAATACACATGCTTTGATAAAATTAACTAATTTTTCATTAGATGGATAAAGAGACATACTTCCCTACTTTCTATTGTTAATAGGATTGTTGTGTCAAACACAATACACAAGCTTTGATAAACCTAACTAAATTCTCATGCATCTTGGATAAATAGACATACGTTTACAATTCATTGTGCTATTCCTAACAATGAAAACTAGAGCCATCATGGAGGTATGAACCTCCCTTATTAGGTGTAGGGTTTCTTCCTTTGGCCACACAACTTCCTCATCATGTAGAGAGATCTATCTCAAATATGGTAATCTACCTTATTTTCTTTGTTTATTCATTTATCATAACCTTCTAGTTGTTTATACACCCCTTTGAATTCATCATATTCAACATACTCTTCCTTGTACGCTTCACGGTTCAATAGATCCATGGGAGTAAAGGATTTAGGAGATACGATTTTGGTTGTTTGTAGTGTATGCAATAGATATTAGCCTCTTTACCTAATAATTAGTTCTTCCACTTCTTCATTGTTGTAATCTTCTAGTTTCTAACCCCTAGGTTTTGTTATATTAAGTCATGAACACATTTTAATGATATGGTTTATCGGATGGGTATAAACTAGATGGGATAAGTTATAATCCCCCATGATGTAAATATGTAAAATTCCCTATAAATACTCCTAGTATGAATCCCAAGGAAATGCCTTAGATTTTAGTGCTTGTGTTGTCCCTAATATACCACCATGTAAATATGTTAACATGGTGGAATTTAAAGTTATGTGTAAAACAAAAGGGAACATGAAATCTAATATAAACTTTCAAAATATTTTCTAGGGAGAAATAGGGACTATTAATGAACAAGAGGGGACTGAAGGGCTCCATAGGAATACAATAACTTGTTTATTTAAATATTCCCAACCTTTGACTTGAGGTGTCGCAAGGTAAATACATGGTCCCTTTTGAACGCAGATGGTCTCATGCAAAAGGAAGGATATGAGCCATGGATTTGTTTCATGAGTTATTTTCTTGCATTCTTGTTGTGCTACAAGGAACTAGTATTACCTCTCTCCATTGCATTCATCATCTTGATTATGGTCTAGATTTTATAATTCCAAGATTGTCATTCATGAAACCTCCACAAGAATTGAATGAGCTTTAGGCCAATGAGAACATATGTCAAGTTGGGTAATTTATTGCTATTATGAGAGTAAATGAGTTGGTTCTACATGGAAGAACAATGATTGCAATGTCCATAGATACTAGATAATTATACAAACCTACAATCATGTGCATATGCCTACATTGGAGCAGTAGAAGGGATAGATTTCATGAGTGACTGATTAGGAGATAAGGGAAAGTTTGAAGTTTTTTTTTTGTTTGGATGAGAGAAGGAAGATCATGATTGTTTGTATGATGGGTGAGATGTTGAGAGGATTTGTATTCAAAGATATGGTGGTGGGTGTCTTGTTCTAATTATTGAAACCTTGGTTGGGTTGAGTGAAATTAGAGCGACATAGGCATTTGTTCACCCTAGTGTTCTCATCACTTAATATTGAAATGGAATTTAGAGTGGATTCATATGGTTGGGAAATGAATCTCTCCTCATCAATTATTTTAGTGGAAATTCACTTAGTAAAGAAGGGTTTATATTTATCCTTATAAGAAATGTCCATGTTTTAATTTATGTTATTGATTCCATGAATTTAGTGGACATATACTAATTCTATTAATGGAATAATTCTACTGGATGGAAATATGTTTTATTGTATATTCAAATGGAATATCATGGAGTATTATTATATAATATGCATTAATTCTATTTCATATATTTAGTTTTAGTTGATGAATTTTGTATATGAATTCAGTTATGATTTTTTGTGCATAAGCATGCTTAATGGTTTATATTGGACTCTATTATTATTGATTTTTTGGGGGGGCATATTCACTTTGAACCATAGAATGAAAAATAAAATAGCAGAAGGGAACAATATTCCAAGAAGAGAGGTGGTGTTTAAAGCCTAACACTTAATCATAGCACATTATGATCAAAAGATCACAATGCATTATCATAAGTCAATTCAATTCAATATCAACACACCTAATAGGGTTGTTATTTTATAGTCTCCGGATCTAACGAAATCCCTTGAAGTAAGGAGTATCTGGTCCACAAATAGGGGTCATTAGTTGTAACCATTTCCTTGAAATCTGCAACATCTCATAATTTAGTCGATTGTAGTGGTTGAGTTGACCATGGCCATTTCGACCATTCATTCAAGCCTTCGAATCTTCTAGTCGATCCTCCAGTTGACTACTTTTATAGCCAGTTGTTGTTTATCGATTGAATATTTCCAAAAGATACAGGAGCATGATGAACATGCATTATTAACCTTAGGTTCAAACAACCCGCATCAACACAAATATCTATAGATTCAGGAGATGTAATTATGTTCTTTGAACACCTCCCATAATTGTAGCTACCTAAAGCCCAAGGATAGTCCAAATTTCAACACACTTAGCTTATGGTAAAGGATTATTAAATATATTGATGATGTAATCATCTGTCCTATATTAAACAAATGAGACAACATTGTCCTACACCAACTATCTCAAGAAATGAACATGAAGTTCAATGTGTTTCATCTTGTTGTGAGAAACATCATTATAAAAAACCTGTATCATAATATGATTGTCACAATGAATAAGAACCAAGGTCTCAATAGGAAATACAAGCTCTTCTAAAAGCTGACATATCCAAACTACCTCTATCCCTGCATTGATAGCACCGCGATACTTAGATTCCGTAGTTGAAAGAGAGACTACCAAGGGTCTAGAAATAAGTCAAAATAAATAGCTAGAAGTGGAGTTATTGTCGTCAATGTGTATTTCCCAGTATGTTAAGCCCCTAGACATATGTAAAATTTTGTAATTGTTTATTATTGTGGCACTAGGTGCGAGGACATGGGTCTTTAAGGATCGAGACACGTTATTATTATTTTCGTAAATAATTAATTAATAAAAACAACTAGCACTCTAAGAACCACAAAAGAGTATGGGAGGCCTTGATCCATGGTGTGAGGGGGAATGGAGACATTTGTAGAATTTAGAACTTGTTGGACTACGTTTTCTTATCCTAGTTTGTAATTATGCTTTGGTGACTTTGTTAGTTGATTCTCAGCCAAACATCGTACAACATACCCAACATTTGACTATTTTGTCTTTTAGAGTTATTTTGACACCTTATCCTTGGCTTGGTGGGTTCCACTTGAGAAACCTACCCCTTCAATGGTTTTTTAACTCCTTTTTGAGAGGTTACACTTGATTTTGTAACCCCCTCTTACACAAAGGCGCCCACACTGGATATTTTTAGCTAGTGCATGTGAAAGTGTAACTCCTCCTTAATCATAGCTTCATTTTCTATTTAGAGAAGATTCCTTGGTTTGTGGAACTCACCTCACTAATTCAAATTCCTCTTCATGGATGAGGTGTCCCCACATGAGTTGGAGTTGGGTTGGGAGGTTTGAATTCACCCTCCTTGAATCCATGTTACTTGGGTAGAATTCAAGTTAGCTTCTAGTGCTTGAGTTAACGCCCTTTGGTTGACTCAAGTTGTTTTACCTTGGCGTATCACATAAATCTTTCACACATGCGACATTTCCACAATTTTCATGGTAAAGCGTCATCAACATACACCACGCATCCAACCGAAGACATCTTCACAAGATCCAAAAAGTAACATGAGTCCAAAATGCCCAAGAGTAGTCAAAATGCAATACTGCATGACAATGGTCTATTTTTAGCCAGTGCATGTGAGAAGTCACTATAAGGAAAAGAGCCTATAGTGGAGGATTTTAGAGTTACAATATTCGAAAAAAACGTCAAAAAAACTTTCGCTACAACCTCCACCAATGGTAGTGGATGTTTTAACAGAGGTTATTACAGATATATTTTATAACTAAAAAAACTTGTTAGCAAGATGTTTTTTTACCGGTGCGCTTTGTTTAAATTATGTACACTGATGTGTTAGGTGTTGAAATAATGTAACTTCAAATAATATTCTACTTGTACATAAAATTATTATTATTCCTCCTTCCGGAGATGTCATTGATGTAAAAGGCCATGTAAAAGTCATGAGGTAAACCCTCTGTTGTAAGTCGGGTCAATAACACCCTGAAAAGAATAATATAATTATTATTGTGGGATTTCCTTTGTAGGTTGGACCTGTTAGGTAGACAGGTCCACGCAGTTAGGTAAAATGTTAGTTGGGTATATCGGTATAAATAGGGAGGCTCCCTCCCTCATTTGTACACACTCACACACACTTATGTTGCGCAAGAGAGAGAAAGGAGGGACAGAGAAGGAGGAGGACTATTGTCTTTGGTGTTTTAGCGCTTATTCTTGGGGTTTGATCATCTCTCTACCTATGAGACCTTGTTCTTTGGTCATTTCATACTCGTAATCTATATTGAGGAAGTTTTGAGTTTTTCCCTTTAGGGTTTTCCCAAGATTAATTGCTTTGTACCTTGTAATTGTGTTTCTTTCAATTATCCTCTTTATGTTGTTATTATGAAAATTTATTAAATGATAATCAAGTTAGGAATTAAGCTATGGAAACATAGAAAACTTAACATGGTATTAGAGCTATCCTGAAAAGAGCATATTTCATAAGGTACATCTATCTCTCCTTTGGATAAGAAAATTAGGTTTTTCTAATAAAGTGGAAGTTTTGAGTGCAAGTGACATATGGAAGTGTTCCCCTCCTAGACACATATTTTGGCACCAATATCTAATTTTTTCAGTGGGAATATCCTCCAGAAATTCAATCCCTAGTTTGTCTTGAAACCAGAAAACCAGAAACTACAGTCCAAGATCTTGCAAGTCTAGTTTCAAGGGTTAGAGTTTGGATTCTTCAGAAACAGACTTTACCTTCATACTCGCCTCAGTCAAGCGCATATTTTGGTGAGTATAGTTTTAATTTCTGATAAATTATCAATTTTTGTCATTTTCTGATCTCTCGAAAAAGATGTCTTCAGGAACTAAGCTTGATGACAAGTTGGAAGGCATAGAAAACTTTCATGCTTGGACATACATAATAGGACTCATTCTAGAAGAGAATGATCTTGTAGAATTTATAAAGGGAGTTGTGCCAGATCCCGGAGAAGATGAAGCAAAGGAAAAGTACAAGAAATGCATGATTAGAGGCAAGAGGACCATAGCTGATTCAATCAAGGATCACTTGATTCTTCAATTATCCTCTAAGGATACACCTAAGGAGATGTTTGATGCCCTATTAGGAATGTATGAAGGAAGAAACATCAACTGAAAGATGAAATTGAGATCCCAACTCAAAAGTACAAATATGAGAAAGGGTGAATCCATCCATGAATACTTCACAAGGGTCTCTCAATTCAAATAAAAACTAGAAGCAACTGAAGATAAGATTGATGAAGTTGAACTAGTAATGACCGCTCTCAATGGTATTACTAGACCATGGGACTCCTTCATCCAGACAATCTGTGTAAGGAAGGAAAGCCTAAAATTTTATATCCTATGGGAAGAATGTGTTCAAGAAGAAGTTAGAGTAGCTGACTGTGAAACACTACTTAGAGATTATGACCATGCTCTAGCTACTCATACCAGAAGAAGAAAAGGAAAGCATCATTTCAAAAAGGAAAATAATAGAGGGTCTTATCCTCCTAAGAAGTTTCAAAAGAATAAAAAGGGAGATTACAAGCCGAAAGATTTCTCCACTTATCAACGTTACCATTGTGATAAGATAGGACACATTGCCACAAATTGTCTGACAAAGAAAGAAGAATATAAGAGGAAGAATAAAAAGAGACATCATGCTAGCTTAGTAGAAGAAGAAGGAGGAGGAGGAGAAGAAGAAACTCCCAGGAATTTAGAAAAATAATAAGTTGAATAATATGTTCTCTAGAAGGTGTATCTGTCGCTAGAGGGTGGCATGTATGAATTGAGAAGTCACTCTGAAATAGCCTTGATCCATGATCAATATATTCATATGCACTTATGGGATGAAGCAATAAGGACACCAGAATATGTATAGAACATAATACCCTATAGTGCACTTAGATTCAAGACCCTTGAAGAAATGTTTACAGGAAATAAACTAGAGGTATGTCACCTCAAGATATTTGGTTGTCCAGTGTTTTTTCATATACCAAAAGAGAAGAGAACCAAGTTGGATCCTTTCATAAATAAAGGAATATTTGTTGGGTATTGTGACGTCTCCAAGGCCTTCAGAATCTATATACCAGGTTACTATCATATGGAAATTAGCAGGGATGTAACCTTTGATGAATATGCAACTCTCAAGAAGTCACGGAAGTGCCAACCTGCAAAAACATATGAAGAAGTTAGCTCCTAGAGTTGCAGAACCAATGAAAGAAGTTGCACCTTCTCATGATGATGAGATTCTAGAATAACATAATATGTTGGAGCCCCAAGAACCTACCCACATGAATATATCCCATAAGAGAAATCCATCTTGGTCCCATGAGATTATTCAAGAAGCAGAAAGATATGGTGCTCTGGAAGGCTCCACAATATAGAGCAAGAGTCCAAAATCATTTCCTAGTTAACTCCCTCTTAGTAAGAGATAAATTCTTTTCCATATTAAGATTGTCTCAGAAGTGTTGATGTATATGTAAGTTCAGAATGTATTCTTCTATGTATCTTATGTATTGTAACCCGATGTTTATTCCGGGATGTTTCTATTATGTATTTGAGTAATGTTGTCATACCCCGATGTTCCGATCGGGAAGATTAATAATGTAAACAAGTCATATCAAGTCATTAGGTAAGTCCCCATAGTTTCGGGGCACTTGAGTTATTATACACTAATTAAGGTGTAGGCTCGAGTAGTAATTATTAGGTTGAGCCTACGTGTGAAAATGCAATTCAAGTGAATGGATGAATATAAATAGAGAGTGAGAGTCTCTCTATTCATCACTTGTACATCACATCACTTACTCTATCAAGTGTGGTGCACTAGTGAAGAACGAAATACCGGGACTAGACAGAAGAAGAAGACTACTGCTGTTGGGAGTGCATCTTACTGTTTTGGTGTCTTACATCTTGTGGTGATTATATCTTAGAAGAAATTGCGGGGTTTTCTCCATTTATGGTTTCCCTGATCAAAACTCTTTGTGTCTCTTGTCTCTTGTGACGTGCTTATGTTTTATTGCTGTGCTTGTTATTCTCTCAGTGAAAAGATCCTAACATAATGCTAACATATATGTTGAAAAACTAACATGGTATCAGAGATAACCTGAGAAGAAGACATTGTGCAGTTGCAGAAGCTAGGGATTCTTAATTTTTGGGTCTCTCTCCACAATTTATCAGCACAATTATGCTAGGATGACTCTTCATTTAAGGGTGCATCTTTCTGTCCAAGCGGAATCCGATTCTGAGCATTTTCAGTTTTCAATGCGGAAATTAGGGCTTTCTACAGAAGAGGAATTTTTGAGTGAGAATAGAATAGGATTTTTCTCCTCATCAAAACCGAATTTTAGAGACCTGGATCAAGAAATTTGGTTGGGTAAATCTCCAGGAAAGTCAAACCCTAGTTTGACCCCGAGCTAGAGAAACCCTAAATACTAAAACTGCTACGTTTTGGTACAGTCACTATATTATGAGGTTGACGAAGTCTCAGAAGCTGAAAATTGTAGGGGCCGAAGAGAAAATCCTGATGAACATTGTGTCCAAAAATCAGCCTCAGATTCTCTTTATTCCAGGAGATATGATCTCTCCAAGTTAAGGTTCCAGCCTCTTCCAGAATTCATCCCTAAACAGGACATCTGGGGAGATCTGCAATATCTTGGGCTACAGAGGTCCAAATGGAATTAATAAAGATGTTCCAAAAAGGGAATGGAATTTACCTTCAGTGTTCCAAATATCAGACTCAGAAGATGAACCAGTGACACGTGGCATGCCGTACAACTTCGCTGTTCTGAACAGTCCTGTAACAGATCACCTTGGGAAAAGGATCATAAATCCCAAATGGTGACACCAATTCTGATGAAACCTACGGTGTTGGATCCGGAACATGCGAGGTTACCTCAGTACAAAATTTCAGATACATAGGAGCATAAATTTCAGATATATCACAGAAACAGTAATAGGAATTTCTGTAGAAGAAATTGGAAAATTAGGGCTTCCTGTCCCGATAGCTTCCCTCCACTGTTTTCAGAAAATGAGTACATTGGACAGCTCCATTTGAAGATATATATCTGTTTATCCAATCATATCTGAAAGATTCCAAGTTTTGAAAATTAGGGTTTCTGTGACAAACCCTAGATCAGCCAGCTTCGGAACCAGGACGGTCACCTCAAATCGGTAAGATCTAATCCTTTGCTATTTTCATTTGAGGTTCTCATTTCAAAGTGATCTATCACATCAGATTGATGATAAGCTTGGTGAAGTTCACAAATTCCAAGCATATAAGTATTTGATCTCTCTGAAGAAATGGATTGGACACCTACATGAGTATAGAGGTTCCAGTTTCAGAGGGAGATGAGGCTAGAAGCCTTACACAAGAAGAACTTGGTCAAGTCCAAGAAGATCATGGTTGATTCAGTCAAGGATCAACTTGTACCACAAGTGTCTTCCCTAAAAGACATCGAAGATGTTTGATTCCTTGACCAAGCTATTTGAAGGGAAGAACAGAAATCAGAATATGACCTTGAGAAACCAGTTGAAGAATGTGAAGATCCAGAATGCAGAGACCATGCAGTCATAAGAATCTCTAAAATCAAGAACAACTTGAAGCGGTAAAAGAAGAAGTGAAGAATGTAGAAGTGGTGATGGCCACCTTGAATAGCCTCCCAGGATCATGGGATTCATTCATGCAAGGAATGTGTGGTAGAAGGAAGTGATTACTTTTAGCAGACTTCGAGAAGAAGAAGAAGCTTGACACATAAGAAGAGAAGAGAAGATGGGAGCAATTTAAGATCAAGCTCTCACCATCCAAAGAAGATCTCTCAAGCGATGAGGAATATGAAGAAATCAAATCTTGAAGAACATCTTATCCATCCTAGCATTTGGATAAGAAATGATGCTATCATGAATTAAGAAGATGATGAAGCTGAAGACTCAAGAAGGAGCATGCCCACGAAACAAATAAAGATAAGTATTCAATTGTCATTTCATAATATTGTTTTTTTATGCATTTGTTTATATTTAGTTGATGTATTATGCATGATAGGATGTTTGTATTAATGACAGTATACTACTAATATGCATGTGATGGGTAAGTAGCTCATGGTGCTATACAAATTCTCCATTGCTACTTATCTAGAATGAAACCTCTTTGCTGACATATTGGATTAGTGCACAATCTCAATGTTGTCCTGGTAGAGATGGAAGGCATCTAGAAAGTTTCAGTGAGATATGGATGAATGCTGTATTGGCTAAAGTAGTTGCATGTTCATATATTTATGCATAAGAACTTTCCAGTATAAATATTCCTTATGAAATGTTTCTAACCATACAATTGCATTTGACTTGTAGGAAAGATCGCATACAAGCAAAGAAGAATGAAGACTTGTTCTGAAGAGCAAGTGATGACATTTCAAAATGAAGAATAATGTGACGAGTGCAGTGACATCATTGATGCAGTACCTTCCAGCCACCAAGAAGAAAGGGAAGACCAGTTCAAGAAGAATGATGTCAGGGCACAGTATCGAGACCTGAAGAGAAGTTCATAGTTCCATCATGCAGTAGATGGAAACATCGTGGGATACAAAGCAAGATTCGTAGCACGAGGCTTCTCACAAAAAGAAGGCCTAGACTACGAAGAGACATTTGCAGCTAGTAAGAGCTTAAACACATACATGATGAGCCTGATGAAGATCTTAACCTTTGCTACAAGGTTGAAGATGCAAGTCTATACACTAGATGGTCACATAGAATATTAGTAGCATAGGAAGCTACTTGGCACTCCGGTACAGAATGTTTTCAGTGCATAGATTACAGAAGACAGAGGGAGTATGATGCTCCGATTCAGAGGGAGCGACTACAGAAGATCTAATGTTCAACATGGTACGACAGGATGGGTAGATTACTGATGACTCTAGGCTTTACTGAGAGTAAAGCAGATTCCAACCTTTGCTTCAAGGTTGAAGGCAGAAGACCAATGATGTTCCTGTTATGTGTCGATGCAATATTTTCTAGGTATGGAGGTGTGGCAGAGTGCAGATGGAATCTTCCTTGGAAAAGGGAAGTATGCAGTAGAAATCCTGAAGAGGTTCAGGATGATGGACTGCATGACCACACCTATGGCATCGAACATGAAGCTATTAAGTGATGCTTCATCAGATTTGGTTGATGCTACGATGTATCATCAGATGATTGGGTCCTTGATGTACCCAAGACTAGATATTTGCTTTCCTGTGAAGACACTTGAGACATGTTCACCTGATGGTTGCAAAGCATGCAGGGGTACAGTTGATTATGGGCTCAAGTACGATGTGAAACAAAATATTAACCTAGAGGGTTATGTTGATTCAGATTGGGCAGGCAGTGCCATCGACTGGAAGAGTACTTCAGGATGTTGCTTCAATATGGGATCAGGTATGATCTCTTGGTTTAGCAGGAAGAAATCCTGTTTGGCACTGAGTATAGCTGAAGTAGAGTATGTCGCAGCTTGTTCAGCTAGTTGTGAGGCAGTATGGCTGCGGAAGATACTGTCTGATATATTTGATCTCCAGTTGGATGCTACTTGTATACATTGTCACAACCAGAGTTGTGTGAAGTTGTCAGAGAATCCAGTGTTCCATGAAAAGTCGAAGCATATCGAGATCAAGTATCACTATATCAGGGATATGGTGCAAAGAGGAGCAGTGAAGCTCATGTATGTTGCGATGGAGGAACAGATAGCTGATGTATTGACGAAGCCATTGGCTAGGCTGAAGTTCGAGTACTTCAGAGAGAGACTTGGTGTTCTCCAGATCGAGGCTTCCTTCCAGAGAAAGTGATGAGACCCATAGCCATTCTGACATGGTGAGAGGATTGGTTCCTTCCATGGTCAGATGTAAGGGCTGAGCCATTCTGTCATGGTGAGAGGATTTAGTTCCTTCCATGTCAGATATGAGTGCTATAGATCTACCGCCATTCTGACGAGCACGTCAGGTGTAAGGGTAGTGCCATTCTGTTCATGGCTAAAGGATTTAGTTCCTTCCATGTCAGATGTGAGTGTTGGCCATTCTGTTGA
>LPNX010581726.1:0-24348 GCA_001517045.1 Pseudotsuga menziesii | reverse complement strand
GAGCAGGTCAGATGTAAGGGAAGAGCCATTCTGTTCATGGCTAAAGGATTTAGTTCCTTCCATGTCAGATGTGAGTGCTGGCCATTCTGTCGAGTAGGATAGATGTAAGGGCTACTGCCGCTCTCTGGGAGAGTGGAGGCGCCTGGTCCATTACCAGGTAGCTCAGTCAGGGACTGGGGGCCATTTCGACGAGGGTGTAGGATTCAGTTCCTACCAAGTCAGATGTGAGTGCAAAAATATTTCACCACTGTGGTAGGAGGGGCTCCAGCCTGGGTGAGAGTCTTCCATCACTGTGATAGGATGTGTTCTTGTCTGGATGGATGTGCCTTTCTGACGAGTAGGTCAGATGTAAGTGCTGAAATCTCTCATCACTGTGATAGGATGTGTTCTTGTCTGGATGGGAGTCTTCCATCACTGTGATAGGATGTGTTCCTGTCTGGATGGATGTGCCTTTCTGATGAGTAGGTCAGATGTAAGTGCTGAGCCATTTCACAGATGGTAGTTGATGTGCCTACCATGCTGGTGAATGTGAGTGCTGGGCCTTTCTGATGTGATTGTAGTTTATTACATGATCATATGTGAGTGCTGGGCATGCCTTTCTGACGAGCAGGTCAGATGTAAGTGCTGGGCGAAGACCTACCTGGTGGCTAGGCCTACAACCAGCATGAAAAAGGGTTGTCTCTGTAGAACTTCCTATGATGAGATAGTACACACATGATGATGACCAGAGGAGGTCCAGATCGAGCTATGATCCAGATCCAGTTATGATGACTCCGAGAGATCCAAATTGAGTGATGATCCAGATCCAGCAGTGATGATCTCGATCGAGAGATGATCTAGATCCAAATCTAGATCAAGTGATGATCCAGATCCAGTCCAGTGATGATGATCTAGATCGAGTGATGATCCATATCCAGTGATGATTTTCTATGATGATCCAGATCGAGTGATGATCCAGATCCAGTTCTATGACGATCCAGATTGAGAGATGATCTAGATCCAGATGACTTGAAGATGAAGATGACTTGAAGACGAATATGAATTGAAGATGAAGATGATCCAGTTGATACAGAGAAGAATACCAGTGCTGAAAATCATGTCGAAAGAATACCTTCCTAGTTAAGAGGGAGTGTTGATGTATATGTAGCTTCAGAATGTATTCTTCTATGTATCTTATGTATTGTAACTCGATGTTTATTCCGGGATGTTTCTATTATGTATTTGAGTCATGTTGTCATACCCCGATGTTCCGATCGGGAAGATTAATAATGTAAACAAGTCATATCAAGTCATTAGGTAAGTCCCCACAGTTTCGGGGCACTTGAGTTATTATACACTAATTAAGGTGTAGGCTCGAGTAGTAATTATTAGGTTGAGCCTATGTGTGAAAATGCAATTCAAGTGAACGGATGAATATAAATAGAGAGTGAGAGTCTCTCTATTCATCACTTGTACATCACATAACTTACTCTCTCAAGTGTGGTGCACTAGTGAAGAAGGAAATACTGGGACTAGACAGAAGAAGAAGAATACTACTGTTGGGAGTGCATCTTACTGTTTTTGGGTCTTACATCTTGTGGTGATTCTATCTTAGAGGAAGTTGCGGGGTTTTATCCATTTATGGTTTCCCTGATCAAAACTCTTTGTGTCTCTTGTCTCTTGTGATGTGATTATGTTTTATTGCTGTGCTTGTTATTCTCTCAGTGAAAAGATCCTAACATAATGCTAGCTTATATGTTGAAAAACTAACAAGAAGTGCCTATACTTCGTCACAGACATCGGCTTAGATAACCCATCTGTTATCTTATCATCATTGCCAATGTACTAAGGCACTTATTTAGACCATGTATTTAATAGATTTATACTTAATCTCACATGGTTTTCTGAGAGCTTAATATTGCTTTTAACAAAGAGAATGATTCTAGTCTCAAGATTCCCCTCGAATAACTCAGGTAGTATACTCCTAAGCTACGCCACTTCTCAGCAACTAGTACTAGCCACAATATACTTTTCTTATGTAGTACTAGTCGTAATACACTTTACTTATGTAGTACTAGCCACAATACTACCATCGTAATTGGAGTTGGCATAAGAAAATAACTTTACCTCACCACAGGAGGCATATTTGGTTCCATAATAAATTATACCTCAAAGGTACCTAAGAACATGCTTAGTAGCAAACCAATGTCTATGTCTAGCCTAAAACATGACCTTGTTGAATATGTGTTTTCATTGATGTCAAAGGATCAAATGTTCAAAGGACAATGATGAATATGTGTTTCCAAAGGATCAAAACAAATGGACCAGAAGTCAAAAGAATCAGATGGAATTGCCAAAAGACTTCCTCTCACACAACCATCTTAAGGAAATACATATGAGAGAATGTGGAAGTCACATGAAAGAAATTATACCACCATAACATTGGTCACAAATGCGCACATAATAATAAACATAAAAAAAAATTGAAAATGACACAGATGCGCAAATACCATTTGTGTGACTTATGAACAAAAATAAACAAAATTGTGTGTAAAAGTCCCACAAATAATATGGTATGTGGTACAAATATTTGTAAAGAAAAATAAGGAATAAACTGATGTGGACTATTAGTTTTTCTTAATGTCTGAATAGATTATATAGGATATTTATTTGAAATAATAACAAGTACAACACGATGAATAAGATATAAAATATACATGAGACACAAATATTTTCACCAAGGAAACCATAAAGGAGAAAACCCTGCAAACTTATTTAGAATAGTAAGATGATCAAAAGCAGTAATAAGAAGTATTCAACAACTATCTATTTGTCCTCCTTTGACTGTCTCTCTCTCTCATGCACACTTGAGAGTGTGTTGGGTGTGTATAAATGAGGGAGAGCGCCTCCCTATTTATACCCTTTCAATTCACTAACCAATTATAACATTCGATCCTACATGTCATCTCACATGGGGCCCACTTCTCCTAGAGAGACTACAAATACATATTACATGATGTTACACTGGGGACTATTGCCCTGACTTACAACAGAGGTTGGACCTTAAGGTCTAGAAACAAATTAGACATCTCGTAAAGGGGTAACAAACATCCCCAATGGCGTTACAACAACATACAATGATAATATACATCAGAAAATCTTCCGAAGTTACAAATACATCAACAATCCCTCTTAACTAGGAAGGTATTCTCTCTCTACACAATCATCAACACATCTGGTTAGGTCTTCATTGCATCGTCATCATCACGGAGTCATATATTCTTCATCATAGTTGTTTCCATCATATTATTTTAATTTATAATTTAATCATTGTACCATACTAATTGTCATCAGAGGTTTCTGCATTGCCAACCCTTTTTCATGCTGGACGTAGGCCTACCCCTCTGCTAGGTCTTCATCACATATCAAGAAAGCCTTCATGTAGAATCTGTCCAATATCCTCTTCACATAGCCACGGCAATATCCTGCCTCTTATACCTTCATCGTATCCAGATCATCTCTTTTTTCCTGCACAAGAAAAAACAACAAACAACCAAAGCATCTACGGTCAACCCGCGTTCTATTAAAGAGCCTCCTAGGTGCACCTCATGTGCTTCATGACCTTATCATCTCAACATGGGAACTTCATATATATCATATATATGGTAGGAATAATTACGATCCAACAACCTGCTAGACCAGGACCTTTTAACGTTCTTCTCATTAACCTCAAGGAATTACATCTAAACAACTTGTGTCCAAGATATTTTTCATTCAGATAACCTCCAAGACATATTAGGTCTAAGTAACCTGTGTACCACACTAGGGATCATTATTTACACTCAGATAACCCATGGGACACATTACATCCGAATAACCTGTGTACTGTGCCAGGTCTTAGTATTTACATTCGGATAACCCGTCTCATTTCCCATGTGAGATAATATGCTTTGTATCAGGATTGATTACATCCAAGGATAACCTGCGAGCTTCTCCAGGATGTTAAATCCAAGGATAACCTGCAAGACTGATTACGTCTGAGCAACCTAGGAACTTCGCCAGGATGTTACGCTTAGACAACTTGTCTTTCTAGATATGCTAGAACACATCACTCCCTCTTTCGAGGGAGCTCGATTTGGATCACACCAAATATTACTCTTAAGCATAGGAACTTCACTCTCGCAAGAGGCTTGGTCAAGGAAACAATTATATGATCCTTTGTTTCCACGTACTGGAGCTTCACCGCTCCTCTCTCACCATATCCTTGATATAGTGGAACTTGATCTTGATGTGCTTTGACTTTTCAATGAACACTAGGTTTTTTGTCAGCTTCACACAACTCTGATTTTCGTGGAAGATGAAAGTCACATCTAACTGGAGATCAAATAAGTTAGACCATAGCTTTAGCAGCAACACTACCTCGCAACTAGTTGAGCAAGCGGCAACATACTTTGCCTCGGCTGTACTCAGTGCCACACATGATTGCTTCCTGCTGAACCAAGAGATCATGGAAAATCCTAAACTAAAGAAACATCCCGAGGTGCTCTTCCTATCAGTGGAGCTACTTTCCTAGTCTGAATCAACATAACCATGTAGGTTGATCTTCTGATTCACATCATATTTGATCCCATAATCCACTATACCTTTTAGGTACATCAGAACATGCTTTACCGCTATCAGATGAACCTGTCTTGAATCCATCAGGAACTGGCTCACGGTGTTCACCGCAAAGCATATGTATGGTTTTGTATTCATCAGATAATTCGATGAGCCAATCATTTGAGGATACATCATAGCATTGACCTTCTCGTATGAAGCATCACTTGGAAGCTTCAAGTTAGATGGCATAGGTGTGGCCATAGTCTTACAGTACAACATCCTGAATCTCTTCAGAATATCCACTGCATACTTCCCTTTCCCAAGGAAGATTCCATCTTCACTTTGCCATACCTCCATTCCTAAGAAGTAGTGCATCATACCTAGGTATTTCATCTTGAACTCTGTAGGATGTCTCCTCCTTGCATCTGTAATGAGTTCATCATTGCCTGTTAGAAACAAATCATCTACATATAGAAGGAGTATCACTGGTCTTCTGTCTTCCACCTTGAAGTAGAGGTTGGCATCTGATTTACTCTTGGTGAATCCAAAGCTCATCAGGAAGTTATCCATCCTGTCGTACCATGTCCTTGGTGCTTTTTTCAAGCCATACAAGGCCTTCCTCAATTTGCACACATGGGTCTTCCTATCATGCGTCTCAAATACTAGTGGTGGTTCCATGTACACTTCCTCTTCGACTACACCATTCAAGAAAGTTGTCTTGTCATCCATCTGGTGTACTTTCCATTTCATAACTTTTTCCAAAGCAAGTATGGTCCTTATGGAAGTGTACCTCACCACGGGTGCAAATGTCTCTTCGTAGTCTATGCCTTATTTATTTGAGAAGCCTCGTGATATGAATCTTTTCTTGCATTTCTCGATTCTACCATCTGCAACATGCTTGATCTTGTCTATACACTTTGAATTCACGACAAACTTCTTATTTGGTCTCGAAACAACCTCCCAGACATAGTTATTCATGATCGACTGATATTCCTCTATCATCGCATCCTTCCATTCTTTCTTTTCTGTAGCCTCTTCATAGGTGGAAGGGTCTTTATCAGTGATGTCACACAACAGGGCCACATAGCTATTGTATGGATGTGCCCTCTTTCTATCTCTATGCATTCCTTCTAGAGCGCAAACCTTTCAGCTTCTCGTAAGAGCTCTCATTCCCATGTTGGTTTCCTATTGTGCGAGTCCTTCTCAAGGAATGTCTGTACCGAATCTTATGGTTTTTTCATGTCATGATCTTTAGTGTATTATGGAATTGCTTCTCCAATTTCCATGTCTCAGACTCTCATCTCTTCGAGTTCCTTGACTTCCTGGATAGGAGTCCTCCTAGATCTAAAGTATGCCAAGTCTTCATCAAAGGTTACATCTCTAATAATTTCGATCTTCTTGATTCCTAGGAAGTATATTCGGTAGGCCTTTGATGTATCAATGTATCCTACGAACACACCCTTCCTCCCGGAAGGATCGAGCTTGGTCCTTTTCTCCATTGGGACATGTATGTGCACTGAGAAACCAAATATTATCATATGGCTGACTTCGGGTTTCACCCCTGAGAAAGCCTCTTCAGGAATCTTGTTGTCAAGTACTCTATGAGGAGTACAATTTTGTATATACACAAATGTTCATGTTGCCTTTGCCCAAAGGTGCATAGGAATATCCTCGGAAATCAACATTGCTTTTGCTACTCCCATTATGGTTCGGTTCATTCATTCTGCAACCCCATTTTGTTGAGGATTGTATGGAGTTCCCAATTCCCTCTTAATCCAAGGTTCTCTATAGATTTCCTTGAATTCTTCCAAAGTGAACTCGCCATCATTATCTGACCACAGAATCTTGATCTTCCTATATCTCTGGTTCTCGACCAAGGATTTATATTCCTTGAACTTACTGAAAACTTCACTTTTCTCTTTCAAGAAATATATCCAAGTATTGCACAAGAAATCATCTATAAAAGGAAACAAAGTACATACCTGCTTAATGAGCTAGAAGACATGGGTCCTAATACATCCGAGTGTACTATCTCCAATATTCTTTTAGCCTTAATCTCACTGCTGGGAAATGTCTTCTTTGTATTCTTTCCTTTTAGACATCCTTTGCAAATGCCCTCATGCTTTGCTTAGATATCTGGAAATCCTAAAAATTCTTTGCTTTCCATCGGTAGTGCTCTGTAGTGCACATGTGCAAGCCTTCTGTGTCACATCTAATTTGGTTCAATTGACTCATGAACCAATGCTTGTAATTCAGGTTGTCCCTTCAACTTGTACAAGCCTTTGTCTTCTTCTCCAATCACTATTGTATCCTATATTGTCTGTCCTCGAGGCCACATCAGAACTTGTCCATCAACAAATGCAACCCTAATTCATTTTGCATCTAATGCATATATGAAAAGAATATTCTTCTTCAATCCTGGAACATATAACACATCCTTCATCTTTAAGGATTTCCTAGAGTCAAGCTTGTATGAAGCTTCGCTACCCCCTTTTATGGGGTATTTATAATCATTACAAAGTTTCACCTTGTGAGGTGACTCCTGTTTATACATATTGACAAATGATTCCTTGTATCCCATCATGTGCTTGCAAGCTCCACTATCCATGAGCCAATCATTGCTTTTGTGTGTGATAGTGCCAGTAAGTGTTAATATTAGCACATACTGTGCATCTGAATCATCCTTCTCCCATTTGAATATTTTGTTTGTTGTTCATCATCTTCGACAATATGAGCATGGTGTCTCTTTTTGTGTATGCCATGTTATATATAGGTTGATCTTGAACATGTTTCCAAGAATACACATGGACATGTTGGGGCAGACCTTGCAGCTCTTTGCACTGAGGCTGCACTGCAGTGTATCGGAGAAAAAATGGATGTAATTGATTTGGATGACGAAACCATTGATGCTGAAATTCTGAATTCTATGGCCGTTACAAATAAGCACTTTATAAGGCTGATTTGGGTACTAGCAACCCATCTGCCCTCTGTGAGACTGTGAGTAGTTAGTTAGTTATATGGAGAGAGAGCCTGAGCCTGAGCCTGAGCGAGTTTTGTTGTCTTGTTTCAATTGCTTTTATATTAAACCTCCACTGAAGTTAAACATTTCATTTTTCAGGTTGTGGAGGTGCCAAATTTTTCTTGGGAGGAATTTGGGGGTCTGGAAAATGTCAAGATAGTGCTTCAGGAGGTATTAAAATTAATATATATTCCTCAGCTATTTGTTAATATCTACTTTATTTTTTCATATATTCGTTTTTCTCCCTAACTTGTGATACCTTGGGTGGATGGTAACCCTTGGAACTGTGCTTTGAATTATGATTGATTATAGTCCATAGATGATTATTTCCCTTGACATATTTCTATTTGCATACTGTTCAATATCCTATGGAACATCCAAAGAAATTCGAGAAGTTTGGCATGGCTCCCTCAAAAGGTGTACTCTTCTATGGACCTCCTGGTTGTGGTAAGACGCTACTTGCTAAGGCCATTGCCAATGAGTGCCAGGCCAACTTTATCAGTGTGAAAGAGCCAGAGCTCCTCACAATGTGGTTCGGAGAAAGTGAAGCCAATGTCCGTGATATTTTTGATAAGGCTCGAAAAGCAGCACCCCGTATCCTTTTCTTTGATGAGCTCGACTCAATTGCTACTCAGGCAAGTAAAAGTAATATTGTTATTATTTCTTTGTTTATACAAGTTTGCATAGTACTCAGGCCAGTAACATTGTTATTATTTATACAAGTTTTCATAGCCAGAGTTTTGTAGGCAGGATTGAGTGACTTTTAGGGTTGGGTGTCGATGTCCATGTCCATGCAGCGTGGTAGCAGTGTGGGAAATGCTGGGGGTGCAGCAGACAGAGTTTTGATTCAATTACTGACTGAGATGGATGGCATGAATACAAAGAAAACCATCTTCATTATCGGGGCTACAAATCGACCTGATATTATCGATCCTGCTTTGTTACGACCTGGTCGCCTTGATCAGCTAATATATATTCCATTACTTGATGAAGCTTCCAGACTTCAGATTTTTAAGGCATGTATGAGGAAGTCACCTGTTGCTAAGGATGTTGATATTGCAGTTGTTGCTCGTTACACACAAGGATTCAGTGGAGCTGATGTTAATGAAATATGTCAGCTTGCTTGCAAGTATGCCATTAGAGAGCACATTAAAAAGGAGATTGAAGTAGAAAATAAAAGAAAGGAACACCCTGAAGCCATGGATATTGAAGATGAAGATGATACCCTAGTTGCAGAAATAAAGGCAGCTCATTTCGAGGAATCAATGAAATTTTCCAGGAGGAGTGTTAGCGATGGGAACATAAGTAAGTATCAAGAATTTGCTCAAACATTACAGCAGTCTCGAGGTTTTGGGTCCGATTTTCGCTTTCCAGATAAACCAGCTACACCTAACGCTCCACAAACTACCGCAGAGGAGGATGATGACCTCTAATCTTGAGAGACTGGATTGATGTTTAGTATTTACTAGCTTTCAATTTCACTGCTTCTTTCTTTGAATTTTAATCAATCACTAGTCACCAGAAATGAAATACTTACACTAGGATTCAGGATTCAGTATATAGTTTAGAGACTGAGTAACCTTATGTATTTGGGTAAGCTCACAAATTTTATTCCTCCATGTTCAAAATTTTGGAAAGGAGTCTTCATTTTAGCAATTTTGGAAAGGAGTGTTCATTTTAGCTCAATAAACTCTTTAGATAGATAGATATAGTAACGTATTCTTAAAAGCTGACAAAATATGTAGAATACTAAATTTCTTTCGTAAAATATGTAGAAACTAGAGATATGTGAATTCTACTTATGGAATAATATATTGGATGGAAATCTGTGTTATTGTATATGTAAATGGAATATCATGGAGTATTATTATATATTGTGTGTCCTTAATTCTATTTCATACATTTATTCTTTAATTCAATAATTTAGTTATGATTTTTTGTGTGCATAAGCATGTTTATGGATTTAAATGGGTTTTTTCTTATTATTGTTTTATGCTTTTCTAACAAGCCATTAGAGCACACAACTTACTAAATCTATTGACTACCACATACAAGTAGTCATGCTCTCCTCTTGTCCTAAACAAATTCCCCCACAAAGTTTGTAAATATGCTTCCCCATGGCCTTATATAGAAATCTATCTTGGAGATGGTAATAAGGTAGAATGTTGGCAATCTCATCCATTTAAAATGCCTTTCTTATTGGAGCTTAATTTGAGTATGTAAATATTGCACATGATTGTGATCATTATGTTTAATGGTATCTTAACCAAATAATTAGTAGTGCTTCCACTTCTTCTTTGGAGATGGTAATAAGGTAGCATGTCGGAAGTCTCATCTATTTAAAATGTCTATGTTGTTGGAGCTTAATTTGAATATGGAAATAGTGCATGAGGATTGTTATTAGTAAGTGCTTCCACGTTGTCATTTGAGATGGTAATAAGCTAGTATTTTTGCAATCTCATCCATTTAAAATGCCTTTCTTATTGGAGCTTAATTTGATTATGCAAATATTGCAAAGGATTGTGCTTAGTATGTTTAATGGAATATTAACCTAATAAATAGTGCTTCCACTTCTTCATTGTTGTAGCGGCTCTACTTTTTTACCCCTAGCTTGTATTGTATTAAGTAATGATGTGTTTTTTTCGATGGGTATCAAACCAAGTGGGTAACTTATAGTGACCTCATGATGTAAATATGCAAAATCCCTCGTAAATACTTTTAGTATGGAGCCAAGGAAAATCCCTAGATTGAGGTGCTTGTGTTGTGTCCCTAATGTGCCACCATGTAATTATGTTACCATGTGTATATGGATTTGAATATGATTTCTTTTGTATAAGAATTTGAATATGATTTTTTTTTGTGCATACACATGCTTATGGCTTTAAATGGATTTCTCTTTAATGTTTTCCATGCAATGCCAATTCCCTTTTTTTTTGTATGAAACCTAAGTGTTGTTGTTATAGACCAACTTATGGTTCAAACTAGGTGATCCAATTGGAAAATGAAGAAGAAATTCTAAAATTAATGGAGTTCCTTATTGGCCAAGGGTGGTGTTTAACATGTTGCAACTACTTCTGCCAAGGGTTACAACTTCTTGTCATAGGTAGTATTATTTGTCATTTCCCAAAAATGGTCAACCACTAGCCAAGGTATAATAATTTCAAGGTCATGCTACAACTACATCCATATCATGTCTCAATTGCAAGATCCGCCCAATGTTTTAACCACATTTATTGTGTGATTCCAAATTTGGGTGTTTATATGGAATAATCCCTTTACTTTGTGGTCGAGTAATAATCCCATACAACATCCCTTTATGTCTTCATGCGTGCATGCACTAACTAGCTATTGGCTCTCTAACTCTAGGTCACCTATTAGCAACGAGATTAATCCTTGTCACTACATGGAATTTAGCCATTGATGCACCAGTTTCCTTGGTCATGTCTGCCTACGACATATCAGTTGACGTATGAGCCTTCATGTAGAGTAGTCCCAAGTTGAAGATGGTTGTGAGCCTTGTTATACTTATAATTGGTCACCTTTTATCCTAGAGTTGAGCTAGATCACTTCCTTGTTGCCGTGTAAGCACTAGAAGTGGTTTCATGCATGTTGGAGGTATGAGCCTCCCTTACCAATTGTACTCTTCCTTCTTTAATGGGCATTCCATTCCTTCCAAAATAATCCTATCAATGGTTAAATATTGTGTTTTATCAGAGCTCATTGGATTGTGTTTTGGTGAAATTTGTTTAGGCTTTTCAATTTTATTTTCATTATGCTTTATCATGTACTTCTCTTGAGACTTTTGAAGTTTCTCTTGCTGGAATTTATTGTATTACTTAGGTTCTTTCACATTTTCCTTCAGTGTAAATTACATACATAATTTCTAAAGGCGATGATAGTAAATACCAAAAACAAAATTTTAAGGGGGCTTATCACTGTTAGAAGTATGTGCAACTCCATTTTTAAAGGGGATTTACAAGTGGAAGTATGTGCAACTCTTATAAACCACTTATACTATGAAACAAGAACTTTATACTAAGAAAGAGAACTCTATCCATAAAAACAATTATTTTTGCATAAAAAACACTAAAAACACCCCCCAAATAGAAAAGTGTTGATACTAGTATACATGTTTTTTCTCAGGGTTAAAAATAGATCCATGCCTTAAACATCCCATACTGTTGCTTCTACCTCTCAACATATGAATGGGGATAATTGTAATCCTCCATCATTATCCTCTTTTCTTTCTGTGCATGAATGACAACCAAAAATCCTCATATGATCTTCACTAGGGAAAATTGTTTTCTAGAGTCTTCTAAAATAGCATGAGGGCTTCTATTTTGATCTTATCCTAGAAGCTTTCGGATTCTCCTTTTGTTCGAATACTAGATTTGTAACTAGTCTGACTTCTATTTGTTGGTCATAGCATTTTCCTACAAACCAAATTCAACCAAATGGTTAGAAACATTGCATGATCATGAAATTCAACCATATGAATATTTCAATGCAATGAAAATAGTTCACATAGTCATGCAAATATTTTAAGCAATGTTTCAACACAACCTCCATCCAAATCTTGTAAATATACTTCCATGTGGCCTTATAAGCACTAGTAAATGGATTGTATAGTCCTACTTCCTATTGATAGGATTGTTGTGTAAAACACAATACATGAGCTCTGATAAAATTAGCTAATTTTTCATCAATCTTGGATAAATAAACATACTTCCCTACTTCCTATTGTTAATAGGATTGTTGTGTAAAACACAACAAACAAGCTTTGATAAAACTAACTAAATTCTCATGCATCTTGGATAAATAGACTTACATTTACAATTGGTTGTACTGTTCCCAACAATGAAAACTACAGCCACCCTCGAGGTATGAGCCTCCCTTATTATCTGTAGGGTTTCTTCCTTTGTCCACGGTACAAATTCCTTATCATGTATAGAGATCTATCTCAAAGATGGGAATCAACCTTATTGTCTTTGGTTTTTCATTTCTCATAACCTTGTAGTTGTTGATACACCCCTTTGAATTCATCATATTCAACATACTCTTCATTGTACCCTTCATGGTTGAATGGATCCATGGGAATAATGGCTTTAGGAGCTACGATTTTGTTTGTTTGTAGTGTATGCAACATATATTTTCCTCTTTACCTAATAAGTAGTGCTTTCACCTCTTCATTCTTGTAATATTCTAGTTTTTAATCCCTGGTTTTTATTATATTAAGTCACAAACACATTTTAATGATGTGGTTTATCGGATGGGTATCAATCTAAATGGGATAATTTATATTACTTCATGACGTAAATATGTAAAATTCCTTATAAATATTCCTAGTATGAATCTCAAGGAAATGCCTTAGAATGTTGGCAATCTCATTCATTTAAAATGCCTTTCTTATTGGAGCTTAATTTGAATATGGAAATATTGCATAAGGATTGTGATTAGTAAGTGCTTCCACTTTGTCATTGGAGATGGTAATAACCTAGTATGTTTGCAATCTCATCCATTTAAAATGCCTTTCTTATTGGAGCTTAATTTGAATATGGAAATATTGCATAAGGATTGTGATTAGTAAGTGCTTCCACTTTGTCATTGGAGATGGTAATAACCTAGTATGTTTGCAATCTCATCCATTTAAAATGCCTTTCTTATTAAAGCTTAATTTGATTATGCAAATATTGCAAATGATTGTTATTAGTATGTTTAATGGAATCTTAACCTAATAAATAGTGCTTCCACTTCTGAACATTGCTCTACTTTTTTACCCCTAGGTTGTATTGTATTAAGTAATTATTTGTTTTTTTGGATGGGTATCAAACCAAGTGGGTTAACTTATAGATACCTCATGATGTAAATATAAAATCCCTCGTAAATACTTTTTGTATGGAGCCAAGGAAAGGCCCTAGATTGTGGTGCTTGTGTTGTGTCCCTAATGTGCCACCATGTAATTATGTTACCATGTGTAAAACTAAAGGGATAAAAAATAAATATAATATAAACTTCCAAAATGATTCCATAATGAATTTATGGTATAAATATTTAAAATCCTTTCTAAATACTCCTACTATAAAGCCCAAGGAAAGGCCCTATATTTTGGTGCTTGTGTTGTGTCCCTAATGTACCACCATGTAATTATGCACCACTTTCCTTAGTCATCTCTTGTTATTATATTAGGAATGAGCCTTCATGTGGAGTATCAACCTTCATGTGGAGTAGCCCCAGGTTCAACCTGATGTGAGCTTTGTTATACTTATGATTGGTCACCTTTTAATTTTCTCTTGTACATATGTGAATTATATTAACAAAATAATTATATTGGATGGAGATATGTGTTATTGTATATTGAAGGAATCTCATGGAGCATCGTTCTATATTACGTGTATTTCATTCTATTTCATATATTTATTCTTTAATTAAAGAATTTTGTATAAGAATTTGAATAATTTTTTTTTTGCATACACATGCTTATCGATTTAAATGGGTTTCTTTTTATTGCTTTCCATGCAATTCCAATTCCATTTTTTTTGGTATGAAATATAAGTGTTGTTATAGACAAACTTGTGGTTCAAACTGGGTGATCCAATTGGAAAATGAAGAATAAATTCTGAATTAATGGAGTGCCTTGCTGGCCAAGGGTGGTGTTTAACATGTTGCAACTACTTGCACCAAGGGCTACCGTTTCTTGTCATAGGTAGGATTATTTGTCATTTCCCAAAAATGGTCAAACACTAGCCAAGATACAAAAATTTGAAGGTCATGCTACAACTACATCCATATTATGTCTCAATAGTAATATCTACCCTTTAATGTTTTATACCACATTGATTGTGTGATTCCAAATTTGTGTGTTTATATTGAATAATCCCTTCACTTTGTAGTCGGGTAATAGTCGGGAAAATGAATAAGAAATTCTAAATTAATGGAGTGGCTTATTGGCCAAGGGTGGTGTTTAACATGTTGCAACTACTTGCGCCAAGGGTTACAGCTTCTTTTCATAGGTAGGATTATTTGTCATTTCCCAAAAATAATCAACCACTACCCAAGATACAACAATTTGAACATCATGCTACAACTACATCCATATCATGTCCCAATTGCAAGATCCACCCAATGTTTTAACCACATTTATTATGTGATTCCAAATTTGGGTGTGTATATGCAATAATCCCTTTACTTTGTAGTTGAGTAATAATCCCATACAACGTCTCTTTGTATCTTGATACGTGTGTGCACTAACTAGCTATTGGCTCCCTTTTGTTGTATTTGAGCCTCGTCATGTCTCTAACTGTAGGTCACCTATTAGCAATGAGATTAATCCTTATCACTACATGGAATTTAGCCATTGATGCACCATTTTCCTCGGTCATCTCTGTCTACCACATATCAGTTGACGTATGAGCCTTCATGTAGAGTAGTCCCAGGTTGAAGATGGTTGTGAGCCCTGTTATACTTATAATTGGTCACCTTTGATCCTAGAGTTGAGCTACATCACTTCCTTGTTGCCGTGTAGGCAATAGAAGTGGCTTCTTTCTTGTTGTAGGTATGAGCCTCCCTTACCAATTGTACTCTTCCTTCTTTAATGGGCATTCCTTTCCTTATTTGGGTGAAATTAGTTTAGGATTTTCAATTTTATTTTCATTATGCTTTATCATGTACTTCTCTTGAGACTTTTGAAGTTTATCTTGCTAGAATTTATTGTATTACTTAGGCTCTTTCACATTTTCCTTTAGCTTAAATTACATACATAATTTCTAAAGGCGATGATAGTAAATACCCAAAACAAAATTTTAAGGGGGTTTATCATTGTTAGAAGTATCTGCAACTCCATTTTTAAAGGGGATTTATAAGTGGAAGTATGTGCAACTCTTATAAACCACTTATACTATGAAACGAGAACTGTATACTAAGAATGAGAACTCTAGCCATAAAAACAATGATTTTTGCATAAAAAGCACTAAAAACACCCCCCAAATAGAAAAGTGTTGATATCAGTATACATGTTTTTTTTTAGGGTTAAAAATAGATCCATGCCCTAAACATCCCATACTGTTGCTTCTCCCTCTCAACATATGAATGGGGATAATCGTAATCTATATCCTCCATCATTATCCTCTTTTCTTTCGGTGCCTGAATGACAACCGAAAATCCTCATATGTTCTTCACCAGTGAAAATTGTTTTCTAGAGTCTTCTAAAATAGCATGAGGGCTTCTATTTTGATCTTATCCTAGAAGCTTTCAGATTCTCCTTTTGTTCGAATACTAGATTTGTAACTAGTCTGACTTCTATTTATCATTCTGCTTTGTTGGTCATAGCATTTTCCTACAAACCAAATTCGACCAAATGGTTAGAAACATTGCATGATCATGAAATTCAACCATATGAATATTTTAATGCAATGGAAATAGTTCACATAGTCATGCAAAGATTTTAAGCAATGTTTCAACACAACCTCCATCCATATCTCATGGAATGTTATGCAACATTATATTATGCTACTTACTCAATCATAACATGTACTACATGAGCTTTATTATTCATCAATAATAAAGTATCGCAATCAAAGATGATGGTCCTTGAGATCGTAAAGTTCACTTAGATCTCTCAAACAACAAACTCGTTGCTTATTATCTTGTTGTTTTCTAACAAGCCACTAGAACATGCATCTTACTGAGCCTATTCACTACCACTTACAAGTAGTCACAAATCTTGTAAATATACTTCCATGTGGCATTATAGGCACTAGTAAATGGATTGTATAGTCCTACTTCCTATTGATAGGATTGTTGTGTAAAACACAATACATGAGCTCTGATAAAATTAGCTATTTTTTCATCAATCTTGGATAAATAAACATACCTTCCTACTTCCTATTGATAGGATTGTTGTGTAAAACACAATACATGAGCTCTGATAAAATTAGCTATTTTTTCATCAATCTTGGATAAATAAACATACCTTCCTACTTCCTATTGTTAATAGGCTTGTTGTGTAAAACAAGATACAAAAGCTTTGATAAACCTAACTAAATTCTCATGCATATTGGATAAATAGACTTACATTTACAATTGGTTGTACAATTCCCAACAATGAAAACTAGAGCCACCCTCGAGGTATGAGCCTCCCTTATTAGCAGTAGGGTTTCTTCCTTTGTCCACACAACTTCCTTATCATGTATAAAGATCTATCTCAAAGATGGTAATCAAACTTAATGTCTTTTTTTTCATTTCTTATAACCTTGTAGTTGTTGATACACCCCTTTGAATTCATCATATTCAACATACTCTTCATTGTACCCTTCATGGTTGAATGGATCCATGCGAACAATGGATTTAGGAGCTACGATTTTGTTTGTTTGCAGTGTATGCAATAGATATTTTCCTCTTTACCTAATAAGTAGTGCTTCCACCTCTTCATTCTTGTAATATTCTAGTTTTTAACCCCTGGGTTTTATAATATTAAGTCACAAACACATTTTAATGATGTGGTTTATTGGATGGGTATCAATCTAAATGGGATAATTTATATTACTTCATGACGTAAATATGTAAAATTCCTTGCAAATATTCCTAGTATGAATCTCAAGGAAATGCCTTAGAATGTTGGCAATCTCATTCATTTAAAATGCCTTCTTATTGGAGCTTAATTTGAGTATGTAAATATTGCACATGATTGTGATTAGTATGCTTAATTGTATCTTAACCAAATAATTAGTAGGGCTTCCACTTCTTCATTGGAGATGGTAATAAGATAGCATGTTCGCAGTCTCATCTATTTAAAATGTCTACCTTGTTGGAGCTTAATTTGAATATGGAAATATTGCATGAGGATTGTCATTAGTAAGTACTTCCACTTTGTCATTGGAGATGGTAATAAGCTAGTATGTTTGCAATCTCGTCCATTTCAAATGCCTTTCTAGTATGTTTTCAATCTTCATAACATATTACCATGGCATTTTTAATACTTCTTAGTAGCTTCTTCATAGGTGTGAGGTTCTGAATTACTTATGTGACTCATTAGTGCAACACACCCCGAGTATATTTATAGTTTCTTTTTCTCTCTAAATGATCCTAATGGTTCTCTATTCCTTTCTACATATTGTAGAATGTCTCGACACCATCATATATCTTCTCTTAGCAGGATATTCATCAAGTTTTTTTTTAACAGGTTCTACTAGTTCTTTAGGAGCTAGAGAATTCGAGGAATATTCTAGCTTCTCCCTCTCAACATATGAATGGGGATAATCATAATCTAGATCCTCCATCATTATCCTCTTTTCTTTCGGTGAACGAATGAAGACTGAAAATCCTCATATGTTCTTCACCAATGAAAAACGTTTTCTAGAGTATTCTAATACTAAATTTGTAACTAGACTAACTGCTATTCGCCATTCTTCTTTGTTGGTCATAACATTTTCGTACAAACCAAACTCAAACAAATGGTTAGAAACATTCCATGATCATCAATTTCAACCATATGCATATTTCAATGCAATGACAATAGTTCACATAGTCATGCAAACATTTTAACCAATGTTTCAACACAACCTCCATCCATATACCATGGAATGTTATGCAACACTATATGCTACTTACTCAATCATAACATTTACTACATCAGCTTTACTATTCGTGAATAAAATAAAACTATACCATATCCTCTTCATGTTATACTATGGCATACATCCTAATTCTAGGAATACGGATTTGCATATAACTGTAATGAAAAAGACATTTAAATCTAATTTATAAGAGAAATCAATATATATGTAATTATTTTTTATTTTTTATTAGGTTTTCCACACAGTCCTACTAGGCTCAAAATTCAAGAATATTTCCCTTTCTAAAGCTATAAGAGTTATCCCACTTCAACCCATTTATTAGGGATGCATAAGGTGATGCTTAATCAGATATAATTGAACTCTGGGGTAAATTCACAAATTTTATTCTCTTTTTGTCCAGGTTCAAAATTTTGAAAAGGAGTGTTCTATAAAAATTTTTAAAATTATTTTAGCTTTATAAACTCTTTACATTACTAATCATTCCTTACTTTGTATTTTTTTTATGCCTTGTCTATTTCTTGAGATTTGTTTTTGTTTCTCTTGTACCTGTAAGTGTAATGAATTTGTGGGAATTTAGTGCATCATTGATGATTTCTTCCATAACCTAGTACAAATTTAATATCTCAATCAAAGTGTGGAAATTGAACCCAAGTGATAGAACAATTGCACTCACAAAATTGCTAATCAAACATGCAAATTTACACACAAAGGAGACTGGAATTGGAGCATAACACTAATCTGTATTGAATAAGTGTACAATAAGAAACCTACTGAAGTCATAGGCTGCTGCAATATATAATTACATGAGAGATTCAAATTCATAAGGATGCCATTCGAAATAGTCAAAAAGTAGGCTTACTAAATCTAGTCAAATCCCCCATAGGTGCATAAAGCAGTTTCCAAATATACCTAGAGGCTCACGAATTGGAAAAGTCAAGAAGGAAAGCTAATAATGGATGGAAAGAAAACTCATAAATGATTTTATTAGGATAAAATAATGGAGGATGATGAGGGCAAAAAACAAGTCAACTACACCTAGTCTAACTTTCCCTTTTGCCATAAATCTCAATAAAGCAGACAACTTAGCAAAAAACGTAGATATGCGCTAGGGACGATGTAGAATAAAGAAGATATGTTAAATATGGATTCTAGGAGGTTTCCCAAGTGCTCCATGACTCAGTTTTAGCAAGTTTGACTTCTAGGGCATGTGGAAGACAACTTGCATAGAGTGGAATATTGGAAACTAGGAAAATAAGACAAAAATGGATTAATTAATGTCTAAGGTAGCTAACTATGGGTTGATTATTCTAACACCCCCCCTTCAGCCTGACTTATGAGTAAATATCAGAAAACTATAGGACCTAGCAACAAGGCTTAGTCACCCTTTACATACTGCATGTCCATTTAACCAAGGAAAGAGGCAAAAGCCCAGTGGGAAAATCCTCCCTTAAACATGGACAGTAAAACAAAATTTGAAAATCTTGTCATCAATCATGCTGCACAACATGATCAGAAATCCCCAGCAATGATTTGAGATTTCTGAATGTCTTCTCACAAAAAACTTTGGTGAAGATGTCTACTACTTGTTTTGAAGACGCACAGAAGAGTAGGTGAATGGTGCCATCATGCACAAGCTGTCTGATGTAGTGCATATGGATCTCAATGTGTTTGGTTCTCTATATCTGAACTGGATCATTACATATTGAAATGGTACTCTAATTATCACAATAGATAATATTTGAAAACACTGATTCGAAGCCACACTCACCAAGTATCCCCTGCAACCATAAACATTGAGTTGTTGCATTTACAAATCCTCTGTACTATGCTTCTGTAGATGAGAGTGCTATGGCTTTCTGTTTCTTGCTTGACTAGCTGATTGGTCCTTCAGCAAGCATGAAAACATATGCTAATGTTGATTTTTGATATGTGTTTTCATCTGCCCAATCACTGTCAGTAAACCCAATCAAATCAAGATCAGATTTAGCTTTGTAGAAGATCCCATGAGTTCCTGTTCCCTGAACAAAGTTAAGGATCCTTTTGGCTGCTCTCCAATGGATCTCATGAGGCTGATCCATGTATCTTGAATCCACACTTACTGCATAAGAAATATCAGGTCGAGTCTGTGTAAGGTACAACAAACACCCAATCAATTGCCTATACATTGTATTATTTACCATAGGAGAAGAACCTACTTCTGCAAAGCTTAACTCCTGAAAGGAAGGGAGTCTTTCTTAGCTTTCAATATTTCATGTTGAACTTGTCCAAAAACTATAAACCATACTTGGACTGATGTACCTTTATTCCATGTTGGGATTGAGCAATTTCGAGACCCAAGAACTGGCTCAACAACCCCAAATCAGTCATAGAAAATGCATGGTTCATTGCATCCTTCAAGGAGGCAATTTCTTTCTTTGAACTTCCTATAATCAGAAGGTCATCCACATACAAGACAATAATCATCAAATAACCATGAATCAGCTTCAAATAAACATTAGGATGAGACTTGCATCAAGTAAAACTCAATGACAGCAGAAAGCCATCAATCTTGGCATACCAAGCCCTAGGGGCTTGCTTGAGCCCATACAATGATTTCTTTAACCTGCACAAAAAATATTGATTAGTAACAAACCCTTGATGCTGCTGCATGTAAATCTCTTCAGGAAGATCTCCATTCATGAAATCACACTTCACATCCATGCGATGTACCTCCCACTGCTTCGAAGCTGCAATGGCTAAGGCTAGCCTGATGGAGTCCATCTTTGCCACTAGTGCAAAGGTCTCATTGTATTCAATACCATGTACCTGTGAGTAACCCTTGGCTACCAATATTTCCTTATATTTCAAAGGTGAACCATCAGCAGCAAACTTGGTTTTGAAAACCCACTTACGTTGAACTAGCTTCCTCCCTGGGGGAAGATCAACCAGTTCCCAAGTGTTGTTCTTCTGGAGTGAGTTGAATTCTTCTTTCATGGCTAATTCCCATCTTGGATAATGTGCTGCATCTTCATATGTCTATGGGTATGATTCAACCATCAGATAGCACTTCTATGTAAACAAAGGGTCTTTCATACATAGGGCACTCTCAAACTGAGATCTAGTCCTCATTTCCAGCTAGTTCCCCAGCTGCATGAATGGTCTTTGCTGCCCATTTTGGTGTTGTACGAATATCAGGATCTGCAATTAAATCATAATTATCAGACATATCATAATAAGCAAACTCATTTGTCTCTTCACTTACATTCAATGGTTATGGTGGTGAAGAAGACTCTCCAACGTCAACTGCTGTTAAAGGCTCTTCTTGGAACTGAACAATCCTTTCAATGAAGGATTTTTTTATGCTCAAATTGATCAGCTTGTACCCTTTTGAATCTTTAGAGTACCCAACAAATAGACACTCTTGGATTTGGGGCTGCAAAGCCTTCCTCTTTTCTATTGGAATTATATCCCAAGCCTTTGAGCCAAAAATCCTGAAATGGGTCACATATGGCTTGTGCCCACTCCAAGCTTCAAAAGGAGTCATACCATCAAGCTATTTATGAGGCACCTTATTATGTTTATAGGATGCACATTTTATAGCCTCGGCCCAAAACGTTGGTGGCAAAGTCTTATCCTCCATCATACAGGCTGCCATCTCCTTCAGTGATCTGTTCTTTCTCTCAGCAACACCATTTTGCTATGGTGTGTAAGGGATTGAATGCTGCATCTGAATACCTGCATCTTCACAATATTGAATGAACTCAGACTTGACATACTCACCATCATTTTCAGATCTGAGGATCTTGAGTCTCCTCCCAGACTGGTTTTCAACCAAAGCCTTAAAGACTTTGTAGAGGCCAAAAACTTGAGACTTATGCTTCAAGAAGTAAACCCAACAATACTTGGAAAATTCATCTATGAATATCAATGCATATTTGGCTTGAATCATTGACATATGAGGAAATGGACCAGAAACATCACTGTGGATCAACTCAAGAGGTGCAGAGGTTCTCTCATGACTAGCTCTCTCAAATTTATGCTCTGGGTGTTTTCCTAGGATACAACCTTGACAGAATCCCTTGGAAAATTTAATCTTTGGTAACCCTATGACCATTTATTTTTCACTTAGATTAGAAAGATAATTATAGTTAAGATGGCCAAATATTTCATGCCAAAGCTTGCTTGCCTCATTATCATGAATCAGAAGAGCAGAGGGGTTTGAGTAGGGTAGAAAATGTGAAAACATGTATACCTTCGAAGTGTGATCTACAACTCCTTTTGCAATGACGTTACCATTTGAGATCTCTGTGATCTCAAAATCATCAGGGGAGAATATCACCTTCTTAGGTTTGGAGACCCTGTGTGGGTCATCTAATACACTGACAAGAGGTTAGAGGCAAGACCTGGAACATACAATACATTACTGAACTTACCATGGTCAAGATCAATCCTTCCTTTGCCCAAACTGTCAGTGAGAGAGTAATCTCCCAGCACTATTGGTGAAACTTTCGACATGCCAAGAGAGGAGAATGCCTCCTTGGTCGAAACCATATGTCTTGAAGCTCCATAGTCTATGATGAATCTATGTGAGCTTGGTGTGCCAGCAACCAATGCATGTACTCTCTCTCTGTCCTCTAAATTTGATCCTCCTTCCATCTTATTTGAGATATCAGGAAGGGAGATGTTATTCTTCTCCAGGAGTTGGGTCAACATGTCAATTTGCTTCTTCATGCAGGATATTTTTAGGATGATAGATTTCGAAATCTGCCTAGAGGCTCACGAATTGGCAAAGTCAAGTAGGCCAGCTAATAAGTGATGGAAAGACAACTCATACATGCTTTTATTAGGATAAAATAATGGAGGATGATGAGGGAAAAAAACAAGTCAGCTACACCTAGTCTTACTTTCCCTTTTGCCATAAATCTCAATAAAGGAGGCAACTTAACAGAAAAAGCAGATATGCGCTAGGGAGAATCTATAATAAATAAGATATGCTAAATATGGATTCTAGGAGGTTTCCCAAGCGCTCCATGACTTAGTTTTAGCAATTTTGACTTCTAGGACATGTGGAAGACAACTTGCATAGAGTGGAATATTGGAAACTAGGAAAATAAGACAAAAATGGATTAATTAATGTGTAAGGTAGCTAACTATGGATTGATTATTCTAACACAAATATGATGGTTTTGGAGATCCCAAATATCCTTTTATTCTTTTCTAACAAGCCATTGGATCACACAACTTACTAAACCTATTAACTACCACATACAATTAGTCATGCTCGCCTCTTGTCCTAAACAAAAGCTCCATAGAGTTTCTAAATATGCTTCCAAATTTTGGTGTTTTGATTGAATAATCCATTCAATTTGTAATCAAGTAATAATCCCATACAATGTACCTTTGTATCTTCATATGTCCGTGCACTAGCTAGCTATTGGCTCCTTTTTGTTGTATTTGATCCTCGTTACCATGCCATGTCTCTAGCTCTAGGTCACCTATTAGCAGTGAGCTTAATCCTTGTCACTACATGTAATTTAGCCATTGATGCAACACTTTCCTCAGTCATCTCTCTCTACCACATATCAGGTGATGTATGAGCCTTCATGTAGAGTAGTCCTAGGTTGAAGATTGTTGTGAGCCCTGTTATACTTATAATTGGTCACCTTTGAACCTAGAATTGACCTAGGTCACTTCCTTATTTCCATATAGGCACTAGAAGTGGATTCTTTCATGTTGGAGGTATGGGCCTCCCTTATGAATTGTACTCTTCTTTCTTTAATGGGAATTCCATTCCTTATTTGGGTGAAATTAGTTTAGGATTTTCTATTTTATTTCCATTATGCTTTATCATGTACTTCTCTTGATACTTCTTAAGTATCTCTTGTGGGTATTTATTGTATTACTTAGTCTCTTTCACATTTTTCTTAAATTTAAATTACATACATAATTTATAAAGGTGATGATAGTAAATATCCAAAAAAAAACATTAAGGGGGTTTATTATTGTTAGAAGTCTATGAAACTTAATTTTTACTGGTGGATTACTAGTGGAAGTGTCAAAACCCCAAAATTTTCAAAAATTTAAAAACTTTTAAATAGCATAAATTGTATGTTAACACAATCGTTAAATACTGATTAGTTAATGCTATTTATTTTGTAACTGTAAGATCTTTACTTGGTTGGAATGTTAGTTGAGTTTTTC